>JAESVK010001383.1:739781-760442 GCA_017140935.1 Hamamelis virginiana | reverse complement strand
CGTGGGGGAAATGGGGAATGGGTTTCTTTTCTAGTTATTGCTTGTGGGTTGATTATAAATTTCAACTGGATTGACTGATAATAGGTTTTTTCTGTTAAAACTTGGAAGTGGCTTTGGACTGGCTGGTGGTGTTTAGAAATAGAATTCTCTCTGACAAAAGATCAAAAGATAACACGGTCGTGATCATCAAATAAGTTAGTGGATTAGCTTTATATATATACATAGTGGATTAGCTTTGTATAAATACATATATTTTAGTATATATGTATATAGAGAGAGAGAGAATATGTGTCTGTTATGAGTATGAGTGGGAGCAGGCGTGCCAATTGGGTTTTGTGGGGGAGACAGAGAGAGAGAGAGAGAGAAAGGGAGGAGAGAGAGAGACGTCAGAAAAGCTGCCGGCGTGCATCATCATCATCAAACCCACCACCACAGCACAACCCATTCACATTCCTTGCCTCCTAATCCCTCTCCAAACTCTGCCAAAAATTCTTTTACTTTTTCCTTTTATATACTCTTACCACATAAACCCATACATGTGAATCATATAATAATGTTCTTGTCCTAATACTAAAATCTACCCTCTTCTCCAAATTCTAGGGCATGCTCTTTCTTCACACTTTTTCTCCCTCTCCCCCATATTATTCTTTATAAACACAATTATCACCCCACACTCCACCTCCAGGTTAGCTAGGCCACTACTCTCTATATAGCCCAGTTTTAATTAGAGCCCTCCTCCATTCTTAACCCTAAATTATATCCTTCCATTCACTTCACCAACTCGATCTATTGTCTTCCTAGCCAAGTTGATTCACTAAAATTAGAGTTTCAAATTCAAATTATTCTCTCGTGCTTAAAATTTATCATCTTTGAGTTCAATCTTAATTCCCATATATATGTGTGTGTGTGTAGGGGGGTTTACATTTTTCAAATCATGAGCTTATTCAAACTTAAGCTGATGAAAATTATTTGAAATCATGAGTTATGAATATTCAATTATATGTACTAATCCGACGGTTTCGGCAAATAATATTTGCTTCAACTCCTACTTTTGTTTCTAATTATGTGAAGAAGGTAGGGGAATGCATGATTTTCTTTTCATTTTCATGTTTTTTCCTTGAATATTGGGGTTTGTTTCTATTCTAATTTGTTTTTCTTTCTCATCAATCATTAGGGAAAATCCCATGTTGGGACTCTTTGTCCCATGTTGAGAAGTGGGCATAAATCTATGAGACATTCCTCGTTGGAAGCCATCATTATTAATTGTAGAGACAGGAGAGTGGGCATTGACTCATTGCCCATCTTCCAATCCAAGCTAGTAAACCCAACAGTCCGTCAATTGCATTGGAGAAGGGTAGTTTGGTCACTCAATTCCAAATAATTTTATATTAAGAAATATTCCCTAGAAGAGTTATCCAATCCTCCGGGCCCACTGCCAAAACTATTTATAAATAATCCACTTTTTTTAATTAAAACAAGACCCAAGTTATTATTAAGTAATTAATAGAAGCTAGTCATAAGACAAGACTTTTAAGGCTTATAAATTAAGCTTTTTAGGGGATGTCTTATGGATTTTTGGGTCCCACATTATTAATTTATTTGGTATTGGGATTATTGTTAAAAGATTATTGATGAAATGTCACTGCCTCAACCACAATACAAATTTTGTTTTGGATTGGAACGGAAGTAGAACCTTGTTAATTATTTTTTCAGGCCTGGTGGGTTTTAGTTTAATCAGAGTTAGAAATTAGAAATAAATAAATATATTTTATCAGAAAAGGAAAGGAGATTATACTCTAGAAGAAGTAATTGCGAGTATATATATATATATATATATGCTATTATCAAGCTGGCCTAACGTAAAAGTTGCATCAAGTCGCCTCCATATGACCAATTTTAGATGCAAATTCGTAAAACTGATCGTTGGATTAGATGCTCCTCTTTTTTACGTTATGCCTGCAAAAAATCATAGTGATCCGAAGGTTGGTTTTTGAAAAATGTCATTATGAAAATATACAACTTATTTGTTCTTCAAAATATCACAATTTTTTTAATGTCAATTTTTTGAAAAATCAACCGTCGGATCACTGTGATTTTTTACAGGCATGACATACATAAGAGGGGCATCTAATCCAACGATCAATTTTACAAGATGTCATCTAAAATTAGTAATATGAGGGCGATCGACCTGACTCAAAACGTCAGTTTTTTGAAAAACCAACCATCGGATCACTGTGATTTTTTGTTGGCATGACATACAGAAGAAAGACATCTAATCCAACAGTTAGTTTTACAAGATGTCATCTAAAATTAGTCATATGGAGGCGACCTGACGCAACTTTACTTCAGGACAGCTTGATAATAGCATTGCAATATATATATATATATGGTGTGGGAGCGACCACACCTCCACAAATAATGGACCTACTGTCATGTTCCATACCGATCTGAAAAATGAACTTGACCTGCTATAAGTTGTGAAACTTTAGTTGTTTCCCTACCCTCTTAAAGATTTTTAATTTTTATTCTCACATTTGATATAATGACTAATGTGATATGATGACTAATGTGATGTGTTAGCATTCCATATTAATAAGGCACTTAACTTGTTTGACATTAAGTTATCATGTTAAAGCCACATCATCAATATATAATTTTTAAAAAAGGATGATGGGCTAATGTGGCAGCTGCCACAACCTGTGGAAAAAATAGAATTGGAAAAAATCTATGAGAAAAATAGGATTTTCCTAAGAATTGTTACAGAGTGCTAATATAATAAAAGCATTTTTCATATAAATTATTAATATTTTTGGAGTGGTAATATCTATTACTATAATATATGTGAAGCCCTTCCTCAATGGCTGAGTTGATAAGCTCTTCATTTTTCTTTTTTCTTTTTTTTTTTTGTTCTTTTATTATTAATTCAAACTCTCTCTCTCCATTAAAAGTTTCTGATACTCTTTAAACAACGCACTTACCCCAAGTTTCTCTTTATTCAATTATTATTTCTCTTTTCTTGCATTCATTTCAAATTTAAATTTCAAATCTCTATTTAAAAAGAAAAATTTTACTTCAGCAACCTATTTCACTCACCTTACTTGGACCAATCATGTTTATGATGTTGAAATAATAAAAATTTGACTTTTATTTATGTGAACCACACATTAAATGCCAACTAAGGTGAGTGAAATAGTTAGGTGGAAATAGCATTGCTCATTTAAAAAATACTCTGTAAAGCTCTCTCTCACACATTTCTTTACGTGTCTGGTCCAAATGATGGTAAAAAAAATTTCATTAATTAATTTTAAAAAATAACAATAATTCACGTTAGTTTTGAGAAAAAAAAATATTTTTTTCTTTATTTTCTGTATAAACCTGGACGACATTAGAAAAAGTATTTTGTTCAATAGTATTAAAATTATAATTAATCAAAATTTTTGCTAAACATTTGTATTAATTAAAATTGATAAAAAAAATTGCTAAATATTTATATTTTTCAATTAGTTTCTTAATGTTCCATTATTGTTTTCACATCCAAGATTTAAAAAATATTTTATTAAATAATATTAAAACTAAAATTGATCAAACTATTTATTAAATATTTATATTTTTTGATAAATTTTTTAATATTTCACTATTATTTTTAGGGGATATAACCCAAAACCCCCTAGTGTAGTGGTAGTAGACCCAAAACCCCTTCCCAAAAAGTCAATATTTTATATATACCTATCTAATGTGATCAAACATATATACTCTCAATTAATTACCAGAAATTCAAAATTTTTACCATTTTCAGTTTGGGACGAATATGGTTAGAATGAGCTCCAACCGAATTTCTAGGCAACAGAGAAAAGATCATATCCCTGTTACGAGAGTTGTGCAGAAGCACATTTCTACAGTATCAAGAAGTGGTCTTCGACCTCGATGGAGAGTGGAAGAGTCAGTGAGAAATCCTCAGGGCGGGGAAAAAATGCAAACGACGATAAATCCCCTAAAATAAACGTGTCAAAATGGACGGTTCCATTTACTTCGCTACCTTGCAACCCCACCAAATTCTAGTTCCCAACTTAATCACGAGCAGTGGAGCAGTAGTAGATTATGGTTGTTTGGTACCCAAATGCATAAACGCCACTAACTTGTTGTACGTGCTTACCTTGCAGATACTAATCCTTCATATCCCCGAAATAGCACCTAAGATGTTCGATGAAATGGCCCAATGAAAGAAGCACATTGCAACATGCCAAATAAGTAAATACTATTCTTTATAGATTATATTTATAGATAAATTTACTTATTTATTTAAATACACTTAAATAGGTAAATTTAATTATTTCCAAATAAGTTTACTTATTTCGAGTTAATATATATAGGTAAATTTACTTATTTCCAAATACTTTTATTTATTTTTAGTTTATATATGTAGGTAAATTTACTTATTTGTTTACAGACATATAAATAGGTAAATTTACTTATTTCCAAATAAGTTTACTTATTTCTAGTTAATAAATATAAATAAATTTACTTACTTCCAAATACATTTATTTATTTCTAATTTATATAAATAGGTAAATTTACTTATTTGTTTAAAGACATATAAATTCATATTTGCAACGTGTGAGTCTGCTATCAAAAAGTCAAAAAATGATAATGTAAATGAGAACTAAAACATATTTCACAAAAAGTATAAAAAAAGAGGAGAAATAGAGGAAAATCATACCTTGTGAAAGAGAAAAGTGAAATAAAATTACTATTCTTTCTATATTATATTTATAGGTAAATTTACTTATTTATTTAAATACATATAAATAGGTCAATTTAATTATTTCGAAATAAGTTTACTTATTTTGAGTTAATATATATAGGTAAATTTACTTACTTCCAAATACATTTATTTATTTTTAGTTTATATAAATAGGAAAATTTACTTATTTGTTTAAAGACATATAAATTCATATTTGCAACGTGTGGGTCTGCTATCAAAAAGTCAAAAAATGAGAATGCAAATAATAACTAAAACATATTTCAAAAAAAAATATTTCAAAAAGAGGAGAAATAGAGGGAAATCATACATTGTGAAAGAGAAAAGTGAAATAAAATTACTATTCTTTCTAGATTATATTTATAGGTAAATTTACTTATTTATTTAAATACATATAAATAGGTCAATTTAATTATTTCGAAATAAGTTTACTTATTTTGAGTTAATATATATAGGTAAATTTATTTATAGTTTATATATAAGTAAGTTTACTTATTTCGAAGTAAATTATTTCGAAGTAAGTTTACTTATTTCCAAATACGTTTATTTATTTTTAGTTTATATATAAGTAAATTTACTTATTTGTTTAAAGACATATAAATAGGTAAATTTACTTATTTCCAAATGAGATTACTTATTTCTAGTTAATAAATATAGGTAAATTTACTTACTTCCAAATACGTTTATTTATTTATAGTTTACATATATAGGTAAATTTACTTATTTGTTTAAAGCAATAAACGGATATATCACAATTAAAAATCAAAATTTGAATTGAATTAAATCTCAATAAGTTACCATAATGTCAGAAAAACAGTTACACTATTTAAAAGGTAATAAAATTTCCCATAAAAACAATAAAAGGTTAAATCTGTCATTAAATAATTAAAGTTGACTTTAGAAAATCTTGAAAAGAATTATGGGTAAACATTACAGTGTTCTTGCCTATTGGTATAGAATTCAATATCTAAGGAGATATAGATAATTTTTCCTTATTTTTATATTCGGACATCGTCCACGATTCATGCCGGCAATATGGTATGGGAGAAGCCAAGGAGGAGTTTCCTTGGAAGTTGTTTCCAAACAAACCCTGAAATTCTGAAACACGTGTTGAAAGATATGGCCCACCAAAGTGCATGAAGCCTAGATAATCACTAAAAAAAACTCCAATTCCCATCACGGCAAACCTGCAAGTGGCCAAACGGGGCCAATGGACAAAGACCTCTCAATTGGTGGGCCTCCCATGAATGTTTGATACCTGCCATATGATTGAATCCCCTAGTGGCCTTATACAAATTTGCAGAAACACAAGATTGGAAATGGAGATCATCATGGACAGCACTTATACTGTACAAAAGTTTTTGCGCCCTGCAATGCCCTGCTGACCTAACAAAACGAATGCATGTTGGTTGGTGTAAAAGTACCTTTAGAAGCATGGCTACGAATCTCTCTCTCTCTCTCTCTACTATAAACATAACCCAAATGGTTTCACACCCCCCTCCCCCCCTGGTGCCAAAAATGATTTTGATGGTCCAGAAAATAGAACAAAACATGCTCACATTAAAATCTGTGTCATCTTTATTGAAATTATACGAGAGTGATTTTGATGCTCCAGAAAAATAGAACAAAACATGCTTTCAAATTAAAATATGTGTCATCTTTATTGAAATTATAAGTAGAGAGAGAGAGAGGATCACTATCCTAATAAACACATCCGTCTGAAGCATTCAACTAAAACTGTAAAACATGAGAATAAGAGTAAATTCATTCTAGGGGATGGAATATCGTGCGAAAGACTTAAACTTTAGCAGATTGAGAGAGCCCCTTCTATAGAATTAGATGGTAAACAGTTCCTTTCTTACCTAACCAAATGCTCCAGCCCAAAGCCATCTCCTATGGCCACTGCACAAAAATTTATCGAGTGACAAACGTCCCTAATTCTTCAACCACAACCCCCTCATCTAGTGTACTCATGAAATCCCAATGAGTCAGTCCTTGAGTCCTTTCTCTATTATTTACCTCAAAAAGATCATCAAGTTATTGACCAAACATTAAATCCCCACACCCATCAAGAATATCCTTCCGAGGTTAACGGAATGGATGCATTCCCATATCCAGAAATTTGTTAGCAGTGTCAGATGCAGACTATAAGCTCAACCTATTGTCTAAAAGGTTGGCTTCATTCACAGAGTTTTTTTAATGCATCGTGCAGGTCTGACTACAGACCTGAATTTATGAAGCATATATTAATTCCAAGCAGTGATGCTAAACAGAGTATAGCCGGCAAAGGTAAAGGTCCGCATGCGCTTAAACCAAATTCTGCAGGCAGGATACTAACATATCAACTGAGGGTAATATAACTTGGACTAAATCCATAACCTCTCAAAATGAGGAGCAGCAAGGACACCACTAGATCACGAGGCCCTTGGTCAGCAAGCCAGATTTTTCTAGGTGTTATATTCTGCTGTCCAACAATTTATTTAATAGAGAGAGAGAGAGAAGGGGGGATTGCCAACTTAAGTTACGAGGGACACAGGAAGGAACGCTGCGTGATAAATGCACGGGCATAATATAATGTCCAGCTGGTCTCTGAGTCTTAGAAAACATCTGGAGGCAACGATCAATCTCTTGATGAAATGTTCATCCTTACTAACATCCCATACAAAAAAGATTTTCTTTTAATTTATCAGAACAATTTCCGATTGAATGCATCCCAGTATACAACCTAAAGGGAAAAAAGAAATATAAGCATAACGACCATTTGGGATGCTCTCTTTTTCTATCCTTAGCTTTCATTTTTATCCCCTCAAATGAGTATGTTACAGTGCTAGCCTACGTCACCTCCACATGGCAGTTCTACAATGGCAAGTATGGTACAAGATACTGGTAAATCTTACCAGGCAGAAAAATCTTTAAATTCTCCTGCCGAAGCACCCAATTTCCTCTTCTTCACTACAGCAGTTGTCTGCAGACCAGTGTCAGCAGCAGCAGCAGATTCAGCTCGAGCATTCCTTGCTTTCAAATACTTCCCAACACCACCACCCACCTCTCCAGATTCTGTTGTTCCTGTACCTGGATTGCTATACCATGACCCAACCTGATCCTGCAATGCAGCAAAAGGAAACCCATGTGATTATTTCAAATATTAAAAAAGAACAAAAATGCCATTACTTTGACTTCAAAGGGTCCTGAAACTGACATTTTCTTCATCTTTAGCATTCTTCTCCTCTTCGGCCTTCTCTTTCTCTTCTTCTTCGTCAGGTTCTGTGTAAGGATTGACGAATACTGTGACACCAATTATCTTAATCTCTTCCTGAACAAGGGAGAAGAAAAAAAAAGAACAGATGAGAAAGAGGAAGCATGGAAAGACAGTAGCTAGATCTTAAAGATGAAAGTAAAACTTGTAATTGACCAATAGGGAACTAAGAAAGATTTTGAAAATAACACAATTACTTATGTGTAAATAGTTCTAGATCACTAGTTTACATCAACGCAACAATAATTAATCATGCTCCTGAAGGAATAATGAACATAGTGCTTTACATACTAAGCCAGAGTATAAAATGAAAATAATATCCAGGATCGCATCAATAGGCATATTGACATGTTGTTGATATACAATTTCATATTTTAGAGCCTCAAATTAATTCTCCATCTGTATTCTAGATATTGATATGTCAACAGATTCCAAACATGTTGATAAATATTTAGAAAGTACCTAGAAGCTCAACCACATTCATCAAACATTCTAGGAAAATATTTGCCTTTGAGTAACAATATATCCTTTAGAGTCATTCTAGCATCACATACAATGGCTATCATAGCCATCACAGCGCCCTTTGTACACCATAAATTTGGGAAAATGAAGCGGCATCTGTGCATGATACCATACCTCCAAATTCATGGTAGAAAATTGGCTGTGATGTCTGTGATGAATATTTGTTAGTGAAAACAGGTTTTTCCTATCATTTATAGTGAGGATATCAACATAATTTCAATAAGCTGATAGATATTTTGACACTAAAGCATACCAATACTGCGGGATTATTGGTTATGTTGTACATAAACAGAAATGTTCCTATCACCACATGCTGACTTTCACGAAAGTCAACATGATGCTCATAGGTTGAAAGTTAGCATGATGCTCATAGGTAATTGTGGGATGCATATTTTGAAAAATGACCGTTGGATTAGATACCATACATATGTATGTCACACATGCAAAAAATCACAGTGATCCAATGGTCGGTTTCTCGGATATGTCACTAAGAAAAACTTTGACAGTTTTCAGCGGTCAGAATTTTTCGCAGTCCATATTTTGAGATGCTAACATCGGATCACTGTGATTTTTGGTAGACGTGACATCCATAACAAGAGTATCTAATCCAATGGTTGGTTTTTCAAAATATGTATCCCACAATTACCTATGAGCATCGTGCTGACTTTCACGAAAGTTAGCATGTGCTAATAGGAAAATTACTATCTATATATATAAATATATATACAGAAGCGATCCTGTCAGGACGTTCTTACGCTCGTTATCGTAAGGACGTCCATCATAAGGACGTCCCTTTTGGAAGGCATAGGAATGATATTTTGAAAAACCGACTCTTGGATTAGATAATCTTCTTATGAATGTCATATCTGCCAAAAATCACAGTGATTAAATAATCGGTTTTCAAAATACAGTCCGTGAAACACTTTGATAGTATTTACTGTTGGATGCTGTCAAAGTTGTTTAAATGTTTGTATTATAAAAACTAACTGTTGGATCACTGTGATTTTTGGCAAAAATTGACATATATATAAAGATTATCTAATCCAACGGTCGATTTTTCAAAAATACATCTCCTCGTGAAAATGTCCTTACGATAAGAGTGTAAGGACATCCTTATAGGATCGGTTCTCTCTCTCTCTCTCTCTCTCTCTATATATATATATATATATATATATATAGAGAGAGAGAGAGAGAGAGAGAAATGTCCTAGTCAGCAAAACCTGACTTTAACTAAAGTCAGCAAAGAACACAAGCCCTTGGATTGGAATCTTGAGATAAATCATCCATTAAGTGAATGGGAATCCAAGGGCTTGTGTTCTTTGCTGACTAGAAAACTTCTATATATATATATATATTGACATCAACAGAGGATTAAGTTGCAGCAGACCCAAAATAAGAGTTATCTCCAAAGCTCCACCATATTCCCCGACATTCTTGAAAACAATAATGAAAGGTTTAGGGTTAGAACCCCTTCACACTAGGAAGTCCTTCCTCAAAACAACAAATACCAGACAACTCCAGTTTGTTCAGTTATAGAAATCTGCAGTGATTAGGTTTCCTAGTGAAAAACACTGAAAGGTGTTTTCATCCTACCAACGATGTCAATAAAATAAGTCAATGTCATCACATTACAAGGTAAAGTTTCCAACAAACATAATGGACAAAACAATGGAACTCAGTAAACAAAAGCAGGTCTTACTATTATTTCATGATATGACAAGCTCCAAAAATCCACACACAACAAATTACCATAAGCTGAAACTAATTTGGACCTCAACTCCTTAAGTCATATTAGTTAATAGAATGAACTCTGCACTACCCAGTTGAAAAAATCATTGCTTTCTGTGTTCCAATCACTAAGCATAAAGTGGACTGACAAATTAACAATATAAGAAGAATATCAGAACTTAGTACTCAAAATAACAGAGCCAAATCCTGCTTCTGTGAGGTGGGTCCACATTAAGTAAAATTAACATGTCTATCATCCATGAAAAATACATTTAGTTGGCAGATATTATCCATGGCAAGTAGTTTAAGCTCCAATACCCCAGTAGTTCTGAAAGAAGAAAACTAAACACAATAACTTACCAGTGGTCGGTCATTGTCATCAACAGTCACCTTTTCCATTGCAGAAAGCGTAGTCAAGCCACCAACAACCATACCAAAAACTGTATGTTTGAAGTTTAAATGATTTGCAGACTTGTATAGGATGAAAAATTGGGCACCGTTTGTGTGGGGACCACTGTTTGCCATACTAACAACTCCCCTTCCAGAGTGAAGAAGCTTGGAATTTACTTCATCTTTGAAAGGCTTTCCCCATATAGATTCGCCCCCTCTCCCAGTGCCAGTAGGATCACCACCTTGAATCATAAAATTCCTACAAAAAATTGGATAATAATTCTACATCAACATCAGAAAAAATGGAAAACTAAGAAAAGAATAATTAAATACATTGGATTTGAAATGAAGCAGCTGTCACAATACCGAATGTTTCTATGAAAAGCTATTCCATTATAATAGCCACGCTCGCAAAGAGTGATGAAGTTCTCACACGTCCTGGGAGTAATATCACAGTGCAGCTCAATGTTTAAATCACCATGTGTTGTATGCAGCTGAACATAGCCTTTCTTCTTTGGGTTTTTCTCAACTTTAATATATTCATATTCGTTTTTCGTGACAGGGTCATAAGAGGTGGAAGTGAAGGATCGTGAAGCAGCACCAGTGGTGTAACGGCTTTTCACCTGAAAAAGACTCCAGAGAAGAATGAAAAAAAAAATGTTAAAAATGACGGCACTATTCTGTTTTCTATACTTTTTAAAATTATCCATTTTATAATAAATACTTTTGCAATAAAGGATATCTATCAAGAAAATGACATTAATATTCTTCACACAATCTAACTGTAGCATATATTGAAATCTTCACACAACCTTAACATTCACAAGCTCATGCCTAAATATTCAAATCATGTACAACCTTAAGCTTACATCAGAGCCTGGGCAAGCAATGACAGCATTGTGATGCCTAGATGACGCACAATATAGTTGGAAGGACACCCAACAAATAGATTGTTTGGTAAACTAGTACCTGTGGGCACATGCCACACAAGTGCTCCTTATCCAACATTGTATCTACAGTCATTTATCACATCGTCTCTCTTTCCCTACCCAAGAATTCGGCGGGTGGAGAGATTCATCCCATCTTTAACTCCCTCTATCCAAGTTCAGCCATTAACCTTTTCACCTCTATTTTTTCACTTGTGTTGAAACATAAATCAAGGTTTTTGAAGAACAAATGGGTGAAAAATTAGTGATGGAACCAATAGAGTAAGCTGCTTAGCAACCTGGAATATAAGAACATGGAGTGGTGACAAAGCAAGGTAAACATAATTATTGAAAGAGTTCATAAAGCTTCTCTAGAAACAAAGTGGGTAAAAAAAAAAAAAAGCTGTAAGGAGATCAAAAAAACAAGATGAAAACTATAGTACACTGAAAACACAAAAACCAATAATAGGGCAGGGATAATTGTTATCAACTATTAGATGTTCAAAAAATAAAAAAGAGAAAAGAAAGGATAATATTAATAGAATTAGCATTATTAGAAGAATGGAAGATTGTTGTAGATGTTCAAAAAATAAAAATAATACAGGATAATATTAATGCAATTAGCGTTATTAGAAAATATCATTAATATAATTAGTACATATGTACCCTAAGCAGACTAAATGAATGCCTAAAAACAAAAAATTTGGAGAAATATTAATAAATAAATTACAAAGATCTTTGAGAAAGAAAAAACATTAATAGCAAGAGACTCAACTGTTCATGTAGGGAAGGAGGATACTGAATGATACATATATATGTTAATGTAGGGAAGAAAATAATATTAAAGTGATGGAAAAGCAATAACATTCTATATATAATATTGTTTTGTTCAATGACGTGTGTGCATGTTTGTGTCTAGAAAAATCTCTAACTCGATGGGGGTATGGGGGGGAACTAACCAGTTTTGCGTTTACAGGGGCCCTCTCACCAACCATGTGCATAGCTATCCGAGCAGCAGTTTTATCACTTGGTGCAGCTTTTGCTGCAGCAGCACTTCTTCCATGTACTGAGGCAGATGCAGCATCCACAATACTGTAAGGCTGCATGGTTTTTACCTCACCATTTGCATTTGATTTGGAATTCTCTTTAATGCGTGATCGTGCAGCCAAAATGGTAGTGAGTGCAGCAGCTCTTTCATTTTGTGCCTTGTCGCCCCCTCCCCCATGCAGTGCAATTTGCCTTCCTTTCTCAGTTCCAAGCTCGTCCAGCATCTGCTTGATATCCCCTGACACATTTATGTTATATGTTGGATCTGAACCCATCCTCTTTAGTTCTGGCAAAGAGAAATTGAAGAAGTGAGAGGTCAAAATTATACACGAAACAAACAATCTACTAATAGCCAACAAGGGCGGCAAAGGCTGCAGTTTACCTTCATCATCAAGTTTCAAACTATTTTTAACATGATCAAAATCTACGAGAACCTTGCTATCAAGTGCATTGGGATTCTGCAGAGCATAACCAAAAAACAAATCATTGTAAAAACCATGCCAGTGAAAATTATGAACAAACTTTCAACAGAATCAAATGGGACATATTTCAGAGCAACTAATTACCTGAATTGTTATAAGGTCTTCCCTAGTGAATGGCTCATCAGTGAGGAGCTCCTTCCAGTTTTTTGTTTTAAGGTTTAATTCTTTAATTGCCTAAGAAAAAAGAAAAAATCAAATAGATGAAGCATAGAGATCTAAATATATATCATGTGCAGGGAACTTAAAAGGAAATACTATTAAGAAGGAAAGACTACTAACACTGATAATGAACGAAGAATCAAACCTCATAACAGAACACGTTTCCGGTGGTCCTCACAGCAACTATGTGCGTAAATTCAGTAAAAACCTTGTTCAACACCGGGCAATGGAATTCTCCTACAGACAAAGTGAAGAAAAGATCATGCACTTACACCAAGAAAGCAAATAAGTAATGAATGGGTCTAAAAAATGCATGAAGCAATGAAGTCGAGAAATAAAATATTTGAGGGGAAAAAAAACATCACATAAATATATCTATGAGGCTAACAGAAGTACCAAAATAGTGTAGGTAGAAAAACAGGTTTATGCGGACAGTTTCAACAAAGTAACTGCAACATTTAAAAGGTTCTTGGATGTATATTATGTCCTTCACACCCACAGAAAATTTTTACATAATACCAATATTTATATTTTCACAACTTCATACTTCTAACCAAAACAAGAGACCCCCTTTAATAAGTCTAATTTTATTTTTATTCGTTTTGCCACTTTTTGTAACTTTTTTTTCTCTGATATGGCCTCCTCTTTTTTTGTACTTCTTCATTGTGCAATAGATTCTTCCCCATAGAGAAAAAATAAGATGCTTCATAGGGATCATGTCTTAATCAGTGCTTGCATAAAACATGTAGTCCTTAGAGCTCTCGACTAGGCAAGACCGTTCCCCATTTAACACTTCTACTGCATTAGCTGATTCCAAAAGATTGAACCTCCAACAAATGCAGTACTCTTGCTCTAGTCCTCAGAGACCTGTGTTGATGGTCTATCATTTTGACAGTCATCACTCATGCCCACTAAATGATGTAAACTTATGATAAATAAAAAACTCAGCCCATACAAGCCAACAATCTATTATCCAAGCGAGGAATTATATTTTCAATAATTTATCCATTCACCATTCTATAATCCACACATACCTAGTCAAGAAAAAAGAAACACCCAAAAGCTAACATGGAATAAGCTAATCCATCCTGAACTCAGGCAACTGTAATTCAACTCAATTCACATATTTTCACTAATAAAAATAAGCAAATGATCCAAAAGATACAAACAGCATTAAGAAATGTAGTCAAGAAGTATTGAAGATCTGGTTTCTTTTTCCAGAATGTGCCCACCAGATACAGTGGCTTGATCCCACATGTCTTCTTTTTCTTTCTTTTTTTTTTTTATCTAGTAAATGTCTTGCATTAAAAAATCTTAAGGGCTAAAAAAAGCCCCTGTACACTTGAGGGATGTAACAAAAGCAAAAAAGAAAAGAACAATTACAATGATAGGGAGTCCACAAAACTAGGAAAAACACCTATTTCCTAATTGTGCTGAATCTTTCAACATAAAGAGTTTCCCAAGTATTCTAAATTTCAAACTAAAAACAAACTCTTCAAAAGTTCAACTCCTTCAAGAGTTCTATTATTTTGTTCCTTCCAGAAAGTCTAAAAAATAGCATCCAGCACCTTCTTCCAAACTGATAGAGCGAAAAAAATTGTTGCTCCCGCGTGTGGAACGCCTATTGTCCACAAATATATGTAGCTCAAAGAAGGATGCACTTAATTCATATTAAATCTACCTGAAATTACTTTAGGGGTAAACAATTAAATCATGCATCAATTTCTTCAATAACACAGTAATTGAAATCCATATCCTATAACAGATTGACTCACATCTCAAACCTATTTCTGTTTGGATTAGCTTTGCCTAAAATCTCATTTGGAGATAGTTTCTTCCCATATTTCTTAAGAGTAATGTCCAAACCATCTCCACATATCGAAATTTTCATACTAAAAGTAATTGTGGCAAAAGCTAGGGGGCCTTAGCTTTGGCCAACCATCCTATCATCCCTCAAGTCATCTAAAAGCAATTATCACCCTTTGGATCAAGTGAAATTTTGAGCTCTAAAAGTGATTTTAGGCCAAGCTAATCCAAATAGGGCCTAAGCAACAATCTCTTTGACTTGATTGCGTTGTAAGCTATAACCAATAAAAAATTCGTTTAAATTAAACTATTGTATGTTTTATTTCTATAACTTTTAGCAAGGCATGTCTTATTGCTATATATTCATCAAGAAAGCCAATTCAAAGTAGTTATTCACAGTCCTTTATTTTTTAATGTTTTTCCTCTAGTTGTACCCACGTAAGGATTAAAGTTGTAACCTCAAACTCATAACATGGTTTCATCTTACACAGTTACCCAGTCATCATAACATCACTACTTCATTGATGTACTATAATAACTCAATTAAACTCAACTTACAAAAGCCTTGACCCAGCCACTCATGCACTACGTTCCCAACTGACACCCCCAAAGATTAAAATTGGGTAAGAAGAAGATTCATATATTATATAAATGTGTGTGTGTGTGTGAGAGAGAGAGAGAGAGAGGGAGGGAGAGAGAGAATACTGTACATCAATGTGAGTATATGTGTGCGTGCGTGTGCGTATGTACATATATGCATATATATACCCTCGGAGTTCTTGTGGAAAGTAAGTGAGATGAGATCTTCTTGCTTGAGTGGAATTCCCGTGACAGGATGCTTCCCATACTTTCTAATGTATGGGGTTATGTTCCTGCACCCAGATTTCAACCCAATACTCTGTAAGTACTAGTATAGTAGCATCGGAATCCCAAAAATGATGTGTAAGAATTTAACTATGTATTACAAAGATGAGATACACACATTACGTCGAAGACGCTGCCATCAATCGTGCACACCGGTTCCTCGAAAGGCGTAAATGTGAGACTGCATCGAAATTCAGACATGTTAAAAGAAGAGAGAGAGAGAGAGATAGAGAGAGAGAGAGAGAAGGCGTACGCGCAGCAGTAGAAGGGAAGGCGTTTGAAAGGGGTGGAGAGGTCTTTGGATTTGGCGCCGCCCCATTCGGTAGCCCACTCCGTTTTGGTAATGTACATCCGATCTTTGCTGTGCTGTTTCTTCCCCATGATTGCCTCCTCGAGCTAAGACGATAATCAGATAAATTAGGGTTTCTGTTTTCGAAATAGCTCAAAAGAAGCTCAAGAGCTCTGATTATCGATTTTCAATTGCTGCGCTCCTACACAGAAGGGTCGAGAGAGAGAAGGGAATTGATGTCAAGACTCTGTTTGTTCGCCGCCTTTGCCATTGCTTTGTATTACATCTGCTGTTGCTCTGCAAACCAAATCCGTCTTGGGCCCGATATAAGCCCAACTCTGCCTCTGAAGACTGCTAGAAGTTGGGAAAAAAAAAATGGTATAAACTAAGACCCCGTTTTTTTAAACTTTTATAAAAGGTTTTTTTTTTTTTTTTTTCTTTTTGTAAATTAGTAAATTTTGATTTATTTTTTTTTGTGAAAATAAATATTGTTTTTTAATTCTTTACTTTTGTAAATTAGTAATGTAATAAACATGATTTCTTAGTAAAAAGGTACTGTAATATTCAATTTTTTGCTAAAAATTTGAAAAAAAATAAAAACCAATTTTTTTTTTTTTTTTTAAAAGTTCAAGTGGTGCCTTAGATATTTACTATTTTCTTATTATATTGGCTATAAATTTGCTAAAAAAATGATAAAACTATGTGAAATTTGAATGAATAGTAAAAATAATTGAAAAGCATAGGCTCTCCTAACTCATGACATGAAATCAGGCCCCATTTGGATTCTTTTTTCAATAAATAAAAAATTCAATTTTAATTGTAAACTTTGTTTTCCTTTCTTTAAAAATTTCAACTTTTTGTCTCATAATTTTTATTTTATAAATCTTTTGTTTAATTTTGTGCATTTACTATTTGCATGCACAAAATGGTTTCAAAAACACTCCTTCAATCCCCATCGAAAAAAAGGTTTTAGAATAAAACTATAAAGGGGGTCGATGGTTTAATGGAGTCCGGCTTTGCGGGTGAGCAAGGCTTTGCTCACTGCCTAGTGATCCACATAAGAATATGTGACACCTAGCGTCAAAATCAATCTAATGGCTAATATTCTATTGTCTTATTTTGTGAGCTAAATGACAAAACTCCTTTGACAATAATCTTATGATTTGCACTTATTTTAAGTCTAGTCTTTACTATTTCTTATATTACTAAAAATGACCAAAATCTTCATAAGATTTATTTATGGTCCTTTGCTTGAGTCAATAAAACTTTTAATATTAAAATTTCCCCTTTGATTAATTAATATTTCTTTTAAAGAAAATACTCTTTTTGGGAAATCGTCTATTTTAATGACAGGAAAGTCTAATAAAAAAAATTTTGCTATTTTTTGATTGAATGTTTGGATTGGTACAAAAATAAAAATATCTCTTATTTGATTAATTCTTAGTGAGGCTCTGATACCAAACTGGCAATGATCTAGTCAAATTTGTAATTCTTGAATTTTAAGTCTAAAATTTGTTAAATGTCTTTATTTAATTTTTACAAACCTGGGGTTTAAAACAGAATTTTACATCGTTTGGATTTGTTTTTTCATAAGTACTTATTTGCTTTTTTAAAAAATTGCAATATATAATTTCTTAAAAAAAATTTTAAAAAGCAAATAAGTACTTATAAAAAACAAATCCAAACAGTGCCAAATTTTTTTTGACTAAAGACAAAAAAGTTGTCTTTATCTTATTATTGGTTGAAGTTTAAGCTTAGTGTAGATCTTGCTACACTAGACTGCTCACTAGGTGGTGAGCAATTGGTATGCTCACTTGCGAATCCAAATCCGGTTTAATGACCTTTAAAAAAGAGATTTCAGGTTCAAGCGAATGAAAATACATCCAAGTGCATCAATACCCATTTGTTATATTTTAAAATTTTAGGGTACGTAAGGTTATAGGATTGCAAATGAATCAACTTGTTGGGCTTATAAATAGAATTATTAATGGATTGTGAGCAGGTTCGTTTAATGCTCATCACTAGTTTTGTGAATCAAGTCATCCGTGAACATCTTATTTATAAGATAAGCTTGGGTAAGGTCTCATATGAGATTAATCGATTACTAAATGAGCTAAGAACAAGTTTGAAGTTTAATCAAATGAGCCAATCTCAAGTGAACCAAATGAGTTCATGAACATGTTTGTTAAGAGTTTGTGAGGAAGCTTTTTTTTTGGATAATTAAGTTTGTGAGGAAGCTTGTTAAGAGTTCGCGATTAAGCTTGTGAAAAAGTTTGCATTTAAGCTCATAAATAAATTCATGATTTAGGCTTCAAATATATAGAAACCCTTTTTTATGTTTTTTCTTTTGATTTTCGGTACAAGGCTAGTTTACAGAAGTCAAATTCTTTTAGCTTTCATATTAATATATAACTTCTTTTTTAAGTGAATTTCAGTTGCAAATAAATCAAGCATGCCCAGTTCATTAATGACTCGCAAACAAGCTTAGTAATAAACAAGTCAATCTCACAAATCTCACAATGTTCTACTGAATTAGGCTTGTTTCATACTTGAACTCTAGTTTAATTAGTAAGTGCACTTTTTCTATTTTGACTAGGGAAAATTTCAATTTTAAATTTAATATCACACACCTTCATGGTAGAATTTGTGAGATGCAGGTTCTTTCAATAAAAATAAATAAAGATGAGACCCCTATCAAATTCAATTTGAACTAAAATAATCCACTTTTAACCAAATCAAGTTTTGAACTAAAATAAAATTCGGTTTGATTCGTTTCACAGCCTTTGTAAAAATAAGCTTCTCCGGTCTAAAAAATAAAAAACTGCAGTTATTGCAACCCAAATCTCCTTTTTTCATAACTCATATTTCGCGACGCGTTTGGTCGTTCACAGAATTAAATATATTGAAAATGTTTAGTGAAAACTAACCGAACATATTGAAAATATTCGGTGGTTATCTACCAAACACTATAAATATGCTTATCCATTTCCAACCAAACAGTTCAAATAATAAAAAAAAAAGAAGATAAAATTTGAAGAATTTTATCATTTATTTTTTGAACTGTTGGATTGGAAGTGGAGAAATATTTTTATAATGTTCGCTGGTTATTTACCACTTAATAGAGGGATTATATTTGGTAGATAACCATGGAACACTGTGAATATATTTTTGGATTGAAGTGTGGAAAAAACTTTATTCAAATTAAAATGGGATTAGGGGCATTTTAGAAAATTTGTGAGATTTGGTTAGAAAATCGTTAAATCTACTAAGTAACGAGGGCCGCACCCAAAAAGAAAAACTTTAACCACAAGGCTGGACAATCATTTCCTGAAGGCGGCCCATCAAAGCCTACTGGTGATTTATTCCACATTTCCACGCTTTCAAAAACCCCAGTAGAGTGGGAGCTCCTCTTCACTGTGAATTTGCACAAACCAGGATTTTAGGCCTTTCGGTACTGACATAGACGAAGGGATTTGTGAGCTGCTGTATGGGTGGCGGCGGCGGTGGTCCGAGCAGTAGCTGCAGCAGCAGCGGAGAGGAAGACGGAGATGCCGATTGGAAAGCAGCCATAAATTCCTCAGCCACCACTTCTTCTTTCCTCATCAATGCTGGTTTTGCTACTCCCTTCAACCATTCTACTCCAAATATCGATGAACATCAACAAACCAGACACAAACCCCAGACCCTCAAGCACTACCATATCAAGGTCACTCTCTATACCTCCCTCTTCTCAGTTTATATATATATATAATTTTATTTTGTTTACATTTTTTGGTTGATAATCAAACTTATTAAGCTGGATTTACGCATTGGAACCTTGGTTTTTCTGGGTTGAATGCCTTATATTATGGTTTTTTTGTTTTTTTTTTTTTAATGCTACGAAGTTAGAGATTAACGTTATCGATGTTGTTTATGAGGTCGTTGATCGATCTTTATTGGAAGCAATTTAATTTCAATGGGCAAAGAAGTTTCGTGTCGTGGATTAATAAAACCTGGTTTTTGATATTCTACATGGAATAATGATTTCACAGTTGCCACTTGCTGTCAAATTTCAAGCTTTTTACTTAGAAAGGCATTGTTTTTTACTATTTGCTAGCATGGGAAGACGCCAGGTCTGGTGATTCCAGGAGGAACCTTGAAGGTGGATAACGTGGTTTGGAAACAAATATGCAAAATAAATAGAAGCATGTTGGGATTTATAAAATATAAAAGAAGAAGAAGAAAGAAAATAAAAAGTCTTGTTCGTTTTGTGTACTGTGATATTTTTTTAATGGAAATGATCGACTTGATTTGCTCAACCATGACCAAGGCATTAGAGGCAGAGGGTTCATTTTCACACCCTCACATATTGTCTGCTCTGTGTATTCGTATTCACTATTCTAATACTAGTATTTGGTTTTGTATGGTGACATTCCTGTTCACCCAGCTTTCCC
>JAESVK010001383.1:703780-734781 GCA_017140935.1 Hamamelis virginiana | reverse complement strand
AATAAACCAAATTAATTAAAATATGCCAATAGTAGAGATATATTATTGTTATTAAAAGATACACACATATAAAAAAACATGGCGCTTCTAAAAGTCAGTGTCAGTATGTATGTATGTAAATTACAATAATATAAACAAAATTAAGCATTAATTTTTATTGAAAAAATATATTGTTTCTCTTGCTTTTATTTATTTATCTTTTTTCTGAACAACAATATAATGTCCTGGTTCAAGTGTGTGAATCAGCAGTTGGACCACTGACCTGCTACTCGATCCTCTGGCTGAGTTGACATCCAGTTCGTGTTTGATAACAATGAATTGGAAGCTTTATATGAATGAAGGATGCAGTGGATGCGTTTTTTCTTAATTAGGAAGCTTGTGACTTTAAAGAGGGTGATTCAGTCACATAATATACAATGCGGTAGAAAGCATCATGAATCAGTCATCTGTAAACATGCACATACCTTGTCATTAAAAATTTTAGTTTGTATTGACTCTTTTCTGTTAATTTAGTTTGTGTGGTGACTATTTCCCTTAATGAACTCTATGACAGGCACAAAAAGTTTTGGATGGCATCTTAGACAAGACCTTAGTGATGGTGAGCGATCCCCTTAATGACTTCAATAATGATACCAAGATTGATGAAGGTGGAATTCGATTGTTTAGGCACGCTCCCCCTGGGATAGTGTTTGATCATATAGGTAAGTAAATCTCATAAAATCATTTTGACTGTTTTGACTTACAATTAGGAGAGCTCGGGTGTTTGCACTGCAGGGAATATTGATGCTGGCTCCCTTTGAGCCTAAGCAAGTCAAACGTTTTTTATTTGCACCGTTCAACCTCCTACTTTCTTAATTTTAAGCACAGATGGGGCATATATAACTGTTATTCAGTTTACTGGTTTCTGGATTTTTTGCCATTTTAGTTGTAAATGATGTTGAAAGTGATAAAGGATGGTTATCTTGCATACTTGGTTATGTGGTAAGGAACATTAATTCAAGAAGTAGCTTCAGGTGGTTGGTGAAAAGAGCGGCACACTTGGAGCCCCATTTGCTCTTTTAATTAATGTTTCCTGCCACATTAACCGAATTTGTGAAATAATCAATCAGTGTTAATATCCTGCAAAGTGCTGCCAGAATGATTTCAGAATTTCGAGTAACAATTAAAGGAGTTTAGATGATGGGTGAGGGGACCATTCCTCGATGTCAACCTTGCATTGCACTTCCACAGACACTATTAGCAAGTCATATATACTGTATATTATATAGGGAGTGAAGGCTGTATTAATTCTACCAGATGAGCTTCAAGGACCAAAAAAGAGACCAAGAATCCTTCCCGGAAAAGAGGTTGATGAGAAATCAAAAAAGGTTTGCTCTGTCATCCTTTATATCAGTCTCTTGTTTACCAGTTTCAGCCTTCTTGTTATCCATATTTGGTTTTGCCTTATTGCTATTTGGTGGTGGCTTACAGTTTAGACGGCAACTCAAATCTGTAACTGTCGATGGAAGGAACATAATGGCTAAGGCAAGGGATGCATACCAGAAATCATTAACTAGACTACAAGCTAAAGATGCAGCAGCAAAAGCAGCTGCCAAAAGGGAGGAAGAAAGAGTTGCAGAACTGAAAAGAGTTAGGGGAGAGAGATGGCTACCTTCCATTGCCAGAGAAATGCAGTTGAAGTTTCAAAGTTGAAACATGAGGCTCCAAGGCATCATACTTTTGAGCTTTTACATAATTTGGTGGGGTAATGGTTGTCTCATGTGGGTTCTCATCCAATAATTCTTTTCAATTTGCCGACAGTGTTATTTACTGATAATTAGACTTTCATTGCATTGCTCATTTTAAACTCAGTTAAAGAAAACTACCTGACTATTTCTTACAGACAGATATTCAAAAAGCCATTTGAATCAAGCTCTTCTTTTGCCTCAAAATTGATACCAATTTAGAGGTGTGCTGCTCTAGGCTTTTATTTCACAGCTGCATGTGGACGAAAGAGGAAGGCCATAATGAAACAGTGAAAAATGATTGGTCAACAAACCCAGTAAAGTTTTGTGACCAGGATTTTGGGAAGAGTGAGGATCGAATCTTAGAAGTGCATGAATGGAGGCTCAGTTTAGCCCAATCCTAGGTAGCTTAAACCATTAAAATTCGTCATCAATACGTTGGTTCATGCCAGCACGAGAATGAAAAATAATAGTACGGAAAGCCCATCAGGCACGAGAAAAAAGAAGGAAACCCACAATCTGATGGGTTTTGATTAGCTTTCGTTGGATTAACTTTGCTTAAATTATTTTTGAAAATTACCTTTTATATATATATATATATATATATTTTTTAGAGTTATAATCAAATTCTCTCTATATATATTAGATTTTTCATTTTAAAAATAATTATAATAGAAATTAGTAAATTACGGATTACAATTTTGGCCAATTATTATTCTATCACTTCACGAAGTTTTCTAGAAGTGATTGTCTCTTCCATCTTTTTAAATCAAGCTGCATTTTTTAGCTACAATAAATCCAATCGAAGCTTCAATGTGCCAGTTTTTTTACCCAAATTCTATGAAAAATTTATTCTAAAAAAATAATAATTACTTAACTAGTACGACATGTATTCTCAAAGTTCGACTTTTATCCAAATTCTTCGAAATTCTATGGACAGTGTTTAAAAAAATGAAAAAAAATAAAGAAAATAAAACACTATTTAAATATTTTCTAGAAAAAGAATGTTTAAAATAAAAGGCCAAAACTCATAAACGAGAGCTTCTCTAATAGAAAGTTCCTATTTGGGCTTTCTATACTCATATTTGAAGTGTCTACTCTCATATTTGGTCTTTCCAAATTTTTTTTATTTTCATGGGTAGTTGTGTTTTTGGAGAAAAATTTGATGTGGAGTCATTCAATTCCGTGATGGCAGCTGCAATTTTTTTTTTTTGTAAAAATAAGGCCATCTCCGATGGTTATATCCATTTTTTGTGATCCATTTCCATTTTTTAGATCAAAACATGAAAATGGATAGAAATATGGATAGAGATGCTCCAATGGTGCCATATGTCCATATCTATTTTTTGGCTCAATCATCTTTTTCTACATTTCAATTCCTATTTTTTTTCTCACAAATTACCCTTTTTTTTTTCACCAATCAATCACCATTCCCCCCATCTTCAACACCATATATATATAAATTAATGAAATAATAAATAATAATAATATTAATCTAGTTCGAGTTCATTGTTGCTTTAATGAGAAAATAAGAAAAAATTGTAATCTGATAGTGAAAATAGTGACATAGCATATCCATATTTTGAACATAGATAGCAATTTTGGTGCTCGAAAGATGATCCACATTTGTATTAAAAAATAAATATATCCATATTGATATCAACATTGAGTCCACCGTTAGAAATGAGCTAAGAGCAAATATTGATATTATTAAATTTGAGAGTGATATCCACATTGACTCCACCGATCGAAATCAGCTAAGAGCCAATGTTGATATTATTAAATTTGAGAGTGATATAAGATGTTGTAAAGCATTAAATTCCGGGCTCTAAATATAGAAAGCTTGTTATCATGTGACGTGTGCTGACGCAACAAGAAGCAACTCCAGAGCGGCAGAGTAAATCGTACAAACCAGGTGTGGGAGTTACCGTTACCAAAAATAATGGTGAAGGAGTGGGCGACAAGAGTGCATGCAGTGTCAAGTTTAAATCTTGAAAAAAAGAACAAAAAAGGAGGAAACAACGTGGAAGCAGCGGCCCTTCCACTTTATCTGCTACTAGTAGACTAGTTAGCAATACTATAATTACTTATCATGACCTACACCAAATGAGTAAAAACAGAATGGGATATAGATACAGAGAGCTCTTGAGAAAATCTCAGGCTAATTGCTAGAGAGAGAGAGATATGGCGATGGTGCTAGCAATGGTGGTAGATGGCATGAGTCTCTTCATAACCACGATCTGGGATTTGCAGGAACGGCGGTTTTCTGCCATTTTTGAGGCTGTCAGTGCTGCTGCAAGATCAGTAGCCATGGCTCTTGTGTTCTGCTTTTTGTCTATTCATAGACACACAAGAGGAGAATTGGGTGTGGCCTTCATTTGAATTTCCCTTTCTCACTCTGTATTTCTTCTTGATTACATATATTGTTGTTGTATATTTAGCAATTTTTAGCCAAGAAATGGAGAAGGTAACTTGAAGAGGATTGGGTGTAGCTTTTGGTTTACAATTAAGGTCTTCATTATATATAGATGCCTCCACTAATGATCATATTATGGGTTGTTCAGAATATAGCTAGCAATGATGTGTTCATCTAGTTGCATATATCTGACCAATATCAATTTCTTAATTAATATTGGAAAAACTTGGGGCAATGTGGCATGGGTCATGCATCTTAGATGCCAGTCGGTTGAAATTAAATTTCTTTCTAAATTGGTGGCATAGTTATTTTCGTAGAGAAATAATTGAGAGATTATGGAAACATTTATTTAATTTAGAAGCATATGCTCTTTTCTTTTTTCTTTTCTCTTTTTTTTTTTGCTATACAAGTATCCTGTGCTAGTTTGCGCGCACCAAACTAAATCCTGCACCTCGAACAAGACTTTCGAAACAAGGCTTGCGCCTTGCGGTCTGTGACCCTGGATATTAGTAGTTAGTGGGAGTCAAACCAGATATGCTCTTTTCTCGCCACTAGAGAAGCCTAGCTAATTTTTTGGGTAGCACAAATTTAAGGGAAAAACTTTAGTTATCTGTTTGATATAGGATCTAGCAGAGCATTTTGGCGCTATTTAAAGAAGCCCTTTATATAAAATATTGAAATTCAAAATTACATTCAGCTCATTTCTTTGAAGACCCCACTTTGATGGCACTGAGGGTAGCAATGTCCTTTTATTAGAATAAAGAAAAAAAAAAATTGTATAGGGATGGCTCTGCTTTCTCAGCAATACGGTGGTTTTTGGCTGGCCCATGCCCAAACATAAGCCACTGACAAGTGCTTCCCGTTATAGTTTTATTAGGGTGATAGTGGGGGATACCTTATCCAACCGATTATAAATTTTGTTTACACCATGCAGCAACTTGCACCTTTAGGAGTTAGGACATGCAATTTGTGTCACTACGCACACAGGTCTTACATCAGGGTTTTTTTTTTTTTTTTTTGGTGGGTAGGGATTGTGTGTGGTTTTGGTTTGTTTTAACTTTGAATGTTAATTTCCTTTTTATTAAAAGATATTTCAAATTCCTATATTATGTTTGAAAGTTTTTTAAGAGATTATAATTTTATGAAAACTTTGTTTTGAGTTTACTTATGAGAATATGATTAGTAATCCTAATCTAATAAGGTATTGGATCCTGTTTGAAATAATTTGCCTAAAATTACTTCTGAAATTTATAATTCCACTTGATCTAAAGAAATCCGCGATAATCACTACAATACTTCTTGTTATAGTATGGTTGGTCAATGTTAGGCTCTCTTACTTTGTCACAATTACTTCTAGTATAAAAATTTTTATATGTTAATTCATGTTCTTGTAATCTCCATTATTCAGTGAAGTTGATCGAATGTCTTTGCCTAACCACGTTAATCTTGTGATCGCTTGCTGATTATTTCATTATATTTCGCTAGCCAGTTATTTTAGGCTTCTGCAATGCTAACAAATATTAGAACTCGAGAAAATTAAAATTCACTACAAACTTTAATTGAACTTTTCATGGGAAATGTCTCCATGTTGGTATACAAGGCTCCTAATAAGTTGGTAAAATCATCAATGACGGAAGTAAATAAGTTTGAGTTACTCTATTAGTTATGTATTAGGAGTTATTTTGATGTCTTTTGGCGACTTGCAACAAAATTCGAATATCGATGTTAATATAAACAGATTTTAATATGTCAGTTCAAAATCTCATAACAATTTTCTACCCTATGTAAAGAAAATAAAAAGGGTTATAAAGTTTGGGTCCTCTTGGGTAAGTCCAAACAGCACCCATGTATTGAGTTTATGTGGGTGTAAGCATTCTTCATAAATCTGAAACACCTTTTATTCCACAACAAGAACCCCACTGTTCTAATACAAATCAACAACAATTCCTTAGCTGCAGTTCTACCTTACTAATTGGTGATCCAACAAATGAAAGCCATAGTCCATAAAGCGGCTTTTAAAATACATAACAATGAGCAATGCTGATAATTAATCAATCGATTAATTAAGTGAAAATCAAAACATGATGGGAGCATGACATGGAACCAGGAAACGAGCAGTTTCCTACCGCAGGAAAACAAAGGTTATTATGGTACAGGTGAATGGAAGCTTTGGCTTCTAGGAACTTGATGCCTCGTTTGCACTTTAGGCTTGCAGGTACCCTTTCTCCTCCAAGTAAGATATCACTGTTTCAGCCATATCACTTGGGGAAGCACAGTTGGCTCCTTTCTGTTCTAATAATATCTGCAAAGTCACCAACTACCATTTCAACTTTTGAGATTATAATGGCAAATGAAGTGTCAAGGAACAAACAATTTCAGGAAGAAAAAACGTGGCTGATTGAATATGAAATTTGTTTCTACAGTAATGCCAGGCACCCTTGGTCTAAAAGAGGGCTCAAAACTTTTTCTGAATAGACCAAATTAAAGAGTGGTAGCAGACACCAAATTAAAGAGTGATTGAATATGAAATATATTGTCTCACAGAGTCAGAAGATCCTTGAAACTTCTTTAGATTGTTGTTCTGAATTTTCCATGTTTTTAATCAAATCTATTCAGTTGCATGTCTATTTTTGTGCAAGTTCAAACATGTCAAATAAATCTGCTTTTCCTCTACAGGTACGCATACCTCACAATTCAATGGTGGCTCATATGGATCATCAATCCCTGTAAAACCTGCAAAATGCAGAGTGAAGCAGCATTTCACAACTTAATTCAAACTGGGTAAGGACATAAGTGGCAGCATGAGAAATTCATCCACCACTGTAATAAAGCAATCGCAAGCCCAGCCAGAAATGCAGTAAATAGATAGACTTCAGTATTACAAACAAAAAAAAAAAAAACAGGTAGAAGAAGAAGAAGAAAAGGAAAAGGTAAAGCAATTCCTGTATTAAAACTTAAATGTCAAAACAGTGAAAAATTTGTAATTTCAAATAAGTTTTTGTAAAGGTCATGAGCAAGTCATCATAATTGTTTATAATGATAGGTAATATAGTCTGGTAAATTTTTCTCCCAGGCTACGGTTGGTGATGGCAACATTGTGTTTAACCAAAACAGATAAATAGGTAGAGATGGTGCAAATTTTTTTGAAGTGCTTTACCCTATAATTTAGTGGATAAATTGGTTGGAGATGCTAAGGCTATCTCCAAGAAATTTCCAGTGGCTTGCCCTTAATTTGATATCATGTCTCATCCATATCAGATTAAGAAACAGAAACTGAAAGACGGCATTATCTGAGAAAATACAGAGAAAAAATAAAATTATTCAGAATGATTCTATTACAGCCTCCTAGAAGATACCTGTAATCTTTCCTGCCCGTGCAAGCTTGTAAAGGCCCTTTGAGTCCCTAGCCTCACACACTTGTAGTGGCACATCCATGAACACCTATAAAATGTAAGCTTGCTAATTTAGTACTGGCAACCTTGTCTGGTTCAAAAATCATTTCTCCTTTCTGGTGGTAATCACAAACCAAAAGTACGTCCTCACAGTTCAAATTGTCACGACACAAAGCACAAACCTCAATGAAATCTCCTTCTGGCAGTAGAGAACGGCAGGCATCTCGGTCCTTTCTGTAGGGAGATATCAAACTAGCAATGCAAATAACACCAGCATCTGCAAAAAGCTTTGCTACTTCCCCTAAAATTCACATAAATCATGAAAGTTTAAAATAATTAGAAAAGAAGAAACAGAGTGATTTTTAGTGAACAAAGGTTAAAAATATGAATCAAAAACACCTACCAATTCTTCGTATGTTTTCTGCCCGATCTTCTGCTTTAAAAGTAAGGTCACGATTAAGACCATGCCGAACATTGTCACCATCGAGGATGTAGGTTAGCTTTCCTCTGGAGTGCAAGCCTCGACTTAAAGAACATGCCAAAGTGCTTTTTCCTAAATTTAGAGTCCAAAGACGAGGGGAAGAGAGAAAAGGAGTTAAAACAAAGACGTGAATTGAAGAGTATCAAAAGGAAAGATTCCTTAGCATATGAAAATTCCATCAAAAGTTGCAACCTACCCTTGCTAGAACTTATTAAGATATCAAAAAGTACTCCAATTTCTGGAAATGCTATCAGAAATTTTATTTCACCATTCATTCGTTCACTGCTAAGATTGTATGACCTGATTCATCTCCGACTTGACAAAGAAATCAGTAGACACCTAAATACTCAAAAATTTTCCGGATATTCTGAAAACTCTGTCATCGTTTTATTTTTATTTTTCACATCCCTCAATGGAACTTATTTGCACCCCCTATTGCTCACTAAAGGATTAACAGAAACCACTCTGATTCGTCTCATGCTTGGAAACTAAATCAGTAGGACTTTACTTATCTGAAACAGTCAGTAAATCTACAATTGCAAAAGTGATGAGAACTCAAGTCTCCGGGCATAGTCTACCAACAGAAAAGACAAACTCATGATCAACAACCTCATCATTAAAATTGTTTCTTTCCATATTCCACCTGCTTTGTGTCTCTAGTCTTATCTTTTAAATCGCCGGTCCCAAGCCCTAAAGAAAGAGGAGGATTGCATTAGTTAGTCAGCCAGAATAGTCAACCTAAGAACATGAACCCAGGGTATAAATTTAGTTACAAATCACATATAGATACCAGCTAAATATTAATGTTATACACAAATTATGTGAGTATTTTTCTTTCCCTTTTTAGAGAGAGAGAGAGAGCAGGGGAGGACTCCTCACGTGACAGACAATTATCCACTAGATCTTGAAGAGTTCATTGATTCCTTTTGTATTATATGGTCTGTTTATCTAGCTCTGAATAATTATCATAACATTCGTAGATAATAAAAGTATCTCAATTTCCTTGCTGAACTTTGAATGCTCCATTCAATTTGAATTCTCACTGGTTGCCCAATTTGTGTTTTCTCTGGTCCCCCAGTGTTTCCATCACTTACATCCTCATAGGATATTTTTCTCTGGTTGCATTTTAGACAACATCTTGCATCAACAGTCAAACTATAACTTTCTGATACGACAAATTGCCCTTATTCCTTCCTCCCCAAAAAGAAAGGAAAGAGAGAAAGAAAATCTATAAATTTGTCACATGCCATCACATCAAGTAGGCTCATGAAGTCAAATTCCCAGTTGGTCACAGATACGAGTGCTGGTAGGATCACTACAAGGTGCAGAATCCAAAAATAGAGAAGCAGCTAAACCACTAACTGCAGATCTTTGGCCTGCAATCAAGTTCTACCCACTGGCCAAGATGCCTTATAAGTCCAAGATTAACCTGAGGATTCTCACTACTTCGTTACTTCAATTTTATAGAGAACTTCTTAATCAATGAATAAGACAAGCCAGATCTCCTAGGGCTACAGTTCAACTTTTTCCCCCTATTAATTGAAGGCACATGCCAAGGTCCCAGTGGTGACAGTGTCCTTTTAGTATGTATCTTCAGTTGTCCGGTAAGGCCGAATATATGTAATCATCATGTTATAAGAGTCCAAACCATAAGCAAGCAGAATACTGCATTGATGTGTAACTTCATAAAAGCATTAAGCCAGAAAAATTATATTTACACGATACCAGAACTATGATAAGAGTATATAAATGATTTTAGCTTATAAGTGACAAGAAACATCACAAGGAAAGGATGTTAAAACTTGATTGTGTACATAAGAATGGTACTAAAAGATGCATCCTCTGTTATGAAGAGCTGTAAATCACATATAACTGCAAGCCAAATCACCATTTCAACTAGTAAATGTCAATGAAAGCTATGTGAACAAACCTGAACCACTGAGACCTGTAACCCATATGACACAACCTTTTTGCTGAAGTAACTCTTGCCTGTCCTGCTTCTTGACCGAACATTTATGCCACACAATGTTTGTTGACTTTCCAATTGTAGACCTCTGGTTGAGATTTTTACCTAGTAAGATGGTTGGAAATTAGAACCCTCAACAAATCCATGTCAGAAGGACCTACATGCTCCATTTGTTACTATATTGGAACTGTATTTATAAATCCTAGATTTGCAATGTAAAGAATAATAGTAAGATTCATGCTCAGGAATTGAGGAATATTAGCAAAAATAGGCGCACATAAAAAATACATAAAAAATACAGAAATTGCAGTGCCGCAAGATATTGCGGCCACTCATAGATTCTACAAAATGAACCAGAGCTACCATAAAATAATAATAATAAATAAATAGCTCCATCACAGCCCACAGAATAATCTTATCATTTAGCAAATTTATTTGAAAACCAATTTCAAACATCAATAATGTTTATGAGAGCCCGACTCATATCTACCTGATTAATATCCAGTTCTTACATTACAGCAATAAAACACCCGCACTGAGCGGGTAAGATCATCTAATCATGTAATTACGTTTAAAGCAATGCAGACAAACTTATAGAGCTAAAATTTTCTATCTGATTCTCCTAAAGGAGAGTCAGATGATGGCTTTATTGTGTGCAGTCAACAAGCCATAGAGGCATCAATGAGAGGAGCAATGTCTCTTCCCTTATAAAGAAAGGACAAAATGGAAGCTACAATACTCTTCAACGCACAAATATAACATAATCTCTGAATATCCAAAGCAAAATTCATAAAAGTAATTTCATAAAACAAAAAACAAAAAAGTACCAGAGTTCTCAACACAATCATTCATCGATTCTTGGTCTGAGTCCAACAGGGAACGTCGAATGCCTCCAATACAATCAACTTCGCCATTGATATGCGAAGTTCTAGAATCCTCCATTGCCTTAACCGGCAACAAATTGCTCGATCTCAAACTAGCACCACAATAAAACCCCAAACTCTTAGCTTCAAGATCAAATCGGACAGCACTAAACACCGAAAACTTCGCATACCCTAACTTCACAGACAACGACGACGCTGCACATTCAATTTCCGGTAAAGAAGAAATCGACGGTCGAACACCGACTGCTGCGCTCATCTCTCGAAGGCTCTCGATCAAGAAGATAAAAGGATTAGTTAGGATCAAGAGAGAAATAGAAATTCAAGGAAGAATTGCGAGGTCGAAGCTTCCAATGAACATAGCAGATATCGATGATAAATTTAGGAGAGCGCGAGACGCGGGTGACGGCTGAAGAACATCTGTTTCGTAACTGTTTCAGTTATATATATATATATATAACTATATATGAGATGGATGCGGACTCGGGGAAAGCTCACATGAGAAAATAAAGAGCAAGTGTTTTCCGCTTCTTCATGGTGATTCTTTCGAAGTTCTTCTGGTTCTTCTTCAGGTTGTGAGCTCCTTAAAATTTAAGAGGAGAGAGAGAGAGGGTCGTTTTCAATAGGTGGCACCGGACATTACATACTGCGGCACTGTGAGCTCCATCCATCCATTACATACTGTTTTAGATCCCGTCAATAAATGATTGAATCATGGTATTCTGTGAAACGTCCAACCCTTCCTTGTCAGATAGTGCTAACCATGGGGATAGGGCTCACCCCACTCCCCGTGAGGTGTGAGATTCTCACCTAATTTTAAAAATAATATAAGAAAACCAATTCAAAATGCTACCATGAGGGGACATGGAATTCTTTTATAAGATAAGGTGCACTTATTTTTATGTCACTGTTATCAATTTTTTTTTTTTTTTTTTTAAAGAATACTGGTAGAGATTTCTGTGAATTTCTTGCATTTTTCTTTTTATAATGTGACAATTTAAAATCAGCACCATCACTTATAAATTAGGGTTATTACTCGACTTCATGGTATAGAATTGAATTTCATAAAATTTTTCTTATAATCGACAATTTCACATTACTAACTTATTAGCATAATAGTTTAGATGAATTTTAATGTTCTTATGCATGTTGATACATATGATGGTAAAGAACCGGTGAGACTAACAGTTTGATATAATATTTAATTTCAAACTGTCAAGTGATTTAATCACATGCATCGATTGAAACTTAATGTTTTCATTTATTTAGCAGTATTTTGATTGAAATTTATACTCTGTCGGCCTATTGTAATTTATTTTTAACTAAATTTATAATAGAGCCATTGACTCAACATGATCACTATAATGACCTAATATGTGTTTTAAATTGCATATCAACATACATAATCGAAAATATACTTTCATGGGAGCAAAATTAAGAATTTAATTCGAATTCTATTTTACAAATTTTAACTTGTTCTAATAGATTCAAAAAATATATAATAAGAATGGGATTAGAAAAAAACACATTTATATAAAAAAAAAATTATATGCCCATAAGTCCCTAACATGAATATTTCATACTGCTAAGTTTAAGAATCATTTTAGCATAATAAATATTTAAAAGAATTTGAAAATTTAAAATTGGACCTCATGGTACAAAAATTTAAACACCCAAATTTTTGAAGAATTTTTAAAAAAAGAAAAGAGGAACTTATAAATAGAAAAGGGCTCAAATTGTTTGGAAATTTCTTAAAATTCCAAAAAATGGAATTTTTTTTTTTAAGAATGACCTTCTGAAAAAAAAAAAAAAAGTATTTATAAAAATGACATTCAAAAGATATATTTATAAGAATGACCTCCTTTGACTTGATCAACATGCTACATATGTAAGTGGGCCCGTAAAACATATGAGGAACCAAAAAACTTTGTTTGAAACTAGGGATGTCAATTTCGCGGGTCAAATCGGGTACCAGCCCCGCCCTGCCCCTATTGAGACAGGTTTGAGATATTTTAATAAGGTTAGGGGCGGGTTTGGGATTGGTTTTTAAAACCCGATCAGGTTCGGGGCGGGTACGAGATATGCACTTATAAACCCGACCCGACTATATATATATATATATATATATATATATTAAATACAATTATTTTGAACTTGACATTACTGTTATACCCTTATTTTATCATTTAAAAATACCATTATATCCTCATAAGACAAACCCTAAAAATGACTAAATGCTCCCATTATGGGAGAAACCCTCATTTCCTTCTATTCTTCGAATCAACTCACTTGAAATGAGCGATTGAGCGAAAGCCCTCAGCTACGCCGTTGACCACCAGTCCTCCATCGCACTGCTGCTCTACGTCATCGACCACCAATCCTCCATTGCGCCGCTACTCTGTCCCTGCTTACGGCAAAGCTTGAAAACCCTTAGTTGCGCCGTCGACCACCAGTCCTCCATGCGCCGTTGACCACTAGTCCTCCATCGCGCCATCGATCATCAGTCCTCCATCACGCCGCTGCTCTGTGCCATCGACCACCAATCCTCCATTGCGACTCTGCTCTCCGCTGCTCTGCTTACCGCTCACAGCAAAACAGAAAAGAAATGGAGGGAAATAGGTTATGTTTTCAAGTTCTTTTCAACCACAACCAGTGCTTCTTATGTATTGAGGAAACACTATCACAGTCTTCTTCACTATTATAAACAAGTTTACTTATTTAAGTTACAGGGACCCTTGCTTTCTCCAACAGGTATAATATTTATCTTTCATGCACTTTCTTCACTGAACTCTACCCGTGTTTTGTTTTTTTTTTCTTTTCAAAATGGGTTTATTACGATTTTTTTTTGTTTTTTAAAATCATTTTGGTTTGTTTTTGGGTGTTTTTGATTTCTTCGCAGCTGGGTTTTCTGGTGGTAATCTTTCATGTGGACCTGAAATTGCTGGTCTCTTGGAATATCCTTCTAAAAGAATAAATGATTGTCTTGTTGAAGGTAAGTTTCTTTTGACAAATTTCTTTAGTTTTATTGTAGGAAATTGAGAGATAATGAAGTCGATATATACCACACACCACAAATGTTTGGTGTAATTTCTCTACCACAAAGTTTTGGTTCAATTTCGTTAGGCCCCCGTTTTGATGGGTACGAAAAGGAAAGGGAAAGTAAAGAGGAAATTAATCTCTACTTTGCTGTATTTTATTTTCTTGCATAAGTTTCTTGACAACCAAATGTAGTGGTAGTGAAATCATGAATATTCAGTGATATCATGCATATTGTCATTATGGGCTGGTTACTTTTTTTTGCTATTCTCGATATTTAAATACTTTGGTGAGACCCCTTTTCATGGGGTACATTTCATAGGGCCCCATCAGCATATTTGTGGCTGTTGTCTATGTAATCCACATATGTTGCATTTAGAAATTTTGTTTTTTCTATTAAGGTTTGAATTGCACATTTTGTATTGTGGTGAAAGGGGCATTTCTTGGGCTAGATGAATGTTTTAATTTCTGAACTTTTAGTTGGAAAACCTAGTCTCTTTATTTTCTCCTCTTTGTGATATCATATGATGGATGCTATATGTTTGGCGAGGGCGAACTTATCCGGCTCACGGAATAATTTCTTCTGGGTTGCCATTTTGGGTGTGAAAAGAGTCTTGTATAGAAAAAATCTCCCTAACTATTTTGAGAACATTCTCCCTTTTATGGGACTCAAAATTACAAGCTGGCTGGATCTACTTTGCATCTTTAGACGCACTATTTGGAAATTGACCAGTGTGCTATATTTTGACACTGTTAGTTAAAATCTATATAGTATAGAGCACAGTTAATGAAAATCTAAATTCTTATATCCAAGGAAATACCAGTTATTGTATAGCCATTTTTCTTTAAAAAAATTTCCTTAATTTTTTTTACTTTACGGCTTTGTTTAGATCTGAGCAAGGAAAAGAAATGAAAAATACCAAAAATTGAATTGAAATGAATTATGCTGTGAAGTTTTTTTTAACTTTTCCCCTGTCTTTCCCTCCCTTTTTCTGTTACCGCCCTGCCCCGCCAAAATAAATAGGAAGGGACAGGGCGGTAACGGGATGTGATATTTTAATTGGGACGGAAATGAGATTTATAAACCTGACTCGTCACGGATTTGAGACGGGAACGGGGTCGGGGAAGGGGTGACCCGTCCCAAACCCATTCCGTTGATATCCCTATTTGAAACAACTGTGTTTGAAACAGTGGTTTTTGAAGGTTTTTTTTTTAATCAGTACATTCAATTAAATTGGTGAACTTTTAACCTCAAATTATAGCAAAATATATCAAAACACTTAAAAAAAAAAAAGAAAAAAGAAGAAGCCAACATTCCAATCATAAACATCAATTATCCAAAACAATCCATAAACATCTTCCAAACCACATCCTCCATTTGGCTTGTGGTTTTTTTTTTTAAGTGTTTTGGTATATTTTGCTTTAATTTCATGTTAAAAGTTTTCCAATTTATTCGAACATAATAACTAAAAAAAAAAAAAAAGCTTCTAAAGCTGTTGTTTCAAACAGCAGTTATTGGTTACAAATGTTTTGTAGGCCCCAATTGCACATGTGACATGTTAATCAAGTCAGTAGATGTCATTCTTATAAATATTTTTGAAGGTTATTTTTATAAATAATTTTTTTAAAAGGTCATTCTTAAAATAAATAAATAAATAAAAATTCCAAAAAATGAATTGGGAATTTGAATAACAAGTGCGAGGAAAATTGAAGAACGACCCATCATAATGTCCGAGCCCAGCAGGTGCACGTGATGAGAGTGTGTGGGACCAATTCCCGTAATGGACTGCAACACGTTCTTCATGAAACTTTAATTTTGTTGGAGAAAGTAAAATTTTATTTCAAGTGGATTTTAAATAATATTTATTTATCTAACAAATGGTTGTTGAAATGTCTTTCGTTCTCTGCAGTGACTTCACTGGACGGTGGACTAATTTACTATAAATTATTTTTTCTTATTTTGAAGAAAAACCATTCAATTAAAGCAATTGTATTTGCTAGATTCTGTTAGTTTTTTCTAAAATTAATTTTGGACAACTGTCTTTTCACATATATTTTTAAAATTTTATTTAAATTTTATTTTTTCATACTAAAATTTTCATACTAAAAGTGATTGTGGTAAAATTAGAGTCTCCTAATTTTTGCCACAATCACTACTAGTAAAATTTTTTTACCAATCATTCTATTACTCCTAAAGTTATTTAGAATCAAGTGAAATTTTAAACTTTAAAAGTGATTTTAAGAAAAACTAATGCAAACGTGTGCATAATTCTCCAAAATTAATTTTAATAAAAGCCAAGAACAAAAATCTCAAGGGATTGTTCAAGACTTCAAGTGGTACTTCGAGCAAGTCATCAACTCGGACGTCTTGAATTTGAATCTTGGCAACTTCATAAGACTAAGTCATGAGACTTATTAATTTCCTAATCTTGATGTGAATAGGCCTTTAATCGAACCAGATAAGATATTTAATCTGGTGCGCACAAACTGACCTGAAAAAAAATAAAAAATAAATAAAAACAAACAACAAAGGGTCACTAAATTGGCCCAATCTCAAAATGATTTGCCGTCTTTTCAAGTCGCTTTACTCTAAATTATTTCTAGTTTTGAAGACAAACCATTCCATCAAAGCGATTGTAGTAAATAGGTCCATTCCCAAAATAATTTGCGGTCTTTCCAAGTCGCATTGAAGTAGAAATAAAGATGTCATGAAATTTTTATTTATCACGTGATTTACGCTCAACAGTCAACTGCACCTACCTCAGTATCTCTGATTCTCAGCAAGTGATGCTTGTTGTCATATTAAGAATTTAGCATTAATTTAGTGTTAATGGTTCGGCAGAAACAACTGCAACGAAAAAAAGAATTTAATACTAATTGCACCACGTGTTATATATATATATATATATCTTATTATATATAGAGCAGTTGTGCTGATGTGGCGGCCTAGAATTACTTCCCTCCCTCATACTCTTCTCTCCTTGATTCACTCCATTCATTCATTTCTATTGGTTCAAACACACCCATTATCTTTAATTCCCACCAGATGCACAACAATTTATGCAACCCTTCACATTCCAAGTATACACTCTCCCAAAAAAAAGGTCTTATCATTTCTTCCTCCAACACACACGCACACAGACATATATACACACACATACACTTTAATTCAATAATAATTAGGTTTAAAAGCTTAGGAGGTGCAGGTGCAAATGCAGATAAAGGCAACTGGCCTTTTAGTGTGTGTTTAGTTTAGCTTTGTGTTTGTCAGTATTTTTTAGCATGCTTAATGGGTCTCCCACCCAAACAGATAAACATGAAAATAAAGTTAATTTGAGTGGTCTTAAGACCTCGGGGTATGTATTGTTGCATTAGGGCCTGTTTGCCGATGCTGTAATTTTGTTCAGTTTGGTTATGAACCAATTAATGTGCCCAGTTTTTGTTCAAACAATTATCCTTGAACTGCTTTTATGTTATACTTGATTTGTCTAACTCTCACTCTTGCTTAGGGCTTAAAGGTGTTGCACTTCATTTGATTGTAAGTAATTTTTATTTTATTTTATTTTTATTACTAGGGTTTGATTTGAAGATAGATTGAAGCATGGGGTTAGCGTCCGTGACTTAGTGTTTTATTTTATGAGCGAAGTTTATAGAGGTTGAATTTTTATTTATTTATATTCTATATATGTGGTGATAGATTAGTGATGTATAGATGCAGTATCTATATTGTTTTGGTTTCTATAAAAATTGAATCCTAACCTGAACTATGACAAATAGCTGTGTTGGGCTCAGTTTAGCAGAGGGTTTTGTTTTCTTGGGTCTCAAACAATGAAAAATTTAACTTTTATAAATTTATATGCCGTTTTATTTTCCCATTTTTACTACCAAACGGAGGTTTTTATATTATCATGTTCAGTGAATAGAGTTGATTTTTTGTATTGGTTGTGTTATTGATTTTTTGTATTGGTTGTGTTATTGCGCAGGCCGCGCATCGCGCGGGTCAACACTAGTATATATATATAAAACTTATTTAAGAAATCAAATATAGTGTTTGTTTGGTGGATCACATTTTTACCAACTTTAGTTGCATAAATTTTGGCAGAGGGGTTCTTATCAATTAGAAGGCGCCTTTGGAGACATTTTTCTCACTTTTTTATGTGATGCATATGTATTTTTTCAAAATATATTTTAAAGAAATGGGTGTAGTGTTTGGTGGATTTATCAAAATAAACTTTAGATTATAGTTCAAATCATAAATGTCTATTGATCAAAGTGACTTGATATTGGTAACTTTTGAAATACAATCGCTCGAGAAGCTAGGCTCCCATTTTAGTTGATGTGCATGTTTTGATAGAATAGAAGGGTAAAGAAAAATACTGCTTTTAGCCTAAAAAAAAATACAAGTGGAGTGTGTTTGGAAAAAAATAGAGAAGTTGATGAAGTATTTTTTTTTTTTTTTTTTTTGTGCTTATTTCATGAAATATCTACCCCTTACTTTTTTATATTTCTCAAAAAAGTACGAGTACTTTTTGACTAAAAACTTTTGAAAATACCAATCTTGCCCTTTAAGAATGAACTTTAACAAAATTCATTTCATCTGTGTCCCAGCCTTTATTTTAATATTTATAAGAAATATAGTTAAATTTACTAGCTTATTTATAATTAAATTATTTATTATTTATAATTTTATTATAAATAAGCTTATTTATAATTTTATTGCCAAGTAGGAAAACAAAAAAAAAAATATTCTATCAGGGTAATAGTGTCAATTTTGGATGATAAGCACCTTTTTCAGATAGTTTCCAAACAGATAATAAAATTACTTTTAATGTCAACAACACTTTAAAATACGATTTCCAAACACAACAAACTTTTGCTTATGCTTCAAAAGCATAAGTAGAAGTTATCTTTAATAAAGTAATATCTTATACCTATTTTATTCCCATTAAAAAACACTCTTTTGAGGTTAGGCTTCCACTAAAGTTAAAAAATTTAAAGTCCAATTTTATTCTTATAAATAAATATTTTATACCTATTTTACCACATTCTAAATTTAAAATCTTGTCTATATCTGATGATGCATGTAACCTTAAAATTTCCAAAAAATTAAACTAATAGTATTCACCAATTTTTTTTTTTTTTAAATAATATTTTAGTACCTTCAACTTTGAAGTGAATGCCAATGTGGTTCATAAATTTTACTTTTACTCGATTTAGTCCAAATCTTTTAAAAGTCGCACCAATATGGGACTTTAACCGAGAAAATTAACATTCCGTCTATTGTAATTTTCAGCTATTGACTGAGCTGTCAGTTAGTTAATGTTAATTCTGTAGGCAACACAATTAGCAACCATCAATTTTAACAAACGGAATGTTAACTTTGTTAGTTAATGTCCCATATTGGTATCAACTTTTAAAAGATTTGGACTAAATCAAGCAAAAGTAAAATTTAGGGACCATATTGGTGTTCACTCCAAAGTTGAAAGTACTAAAGTCATTTTTCCTTCGTTTTGTTTTATAGACTAAATGTCCCTTTTAAAAATAACTTCCCTGCAAACTGACTTTTTAAAATTAAAAGTCCTGCCAAACATAACCTAAAAGTTCACATGCAAGATTTTCTTTAGTTCATCCAGCCTCCCGTTATAGGATTCTAGTGAAGTTTCTTTAGTTCATATCCTTATTGTCACACCATCAAAATATAATGAAATCTCACTCCAATTCATGTTCCAAAATTCCCTCCAAATACGGTGAAAATCCTTTTTTTTGTCAACTGTAAATGTATGAGACTTCCCATTCACCTGAACAAGGCTTTGTCCCGGCAACTTTTTCACCCTATTGCATTTCATCATTGCCCTCATCTTTGCGACACCATCCCATCTTCCGGCGGCTGCATATATGTTGGCCATTTCCACATATGAAACTGCAGTCCGTGGCTCTAGCTCAAAAAGACGAGAAGCTACATATTCGCCAATTTCTACCTCACGGTGAATCTTGCAGGCGCCTAGCAAAGCACCCCATATGCCTGCATCAGGTTCGATAGGCATGCTATGAATTAAGTCTAATTCTTCTTTTAGCTTTCCTTTTCGTCCAAGAAGATCAGCCATGCACGAATAGTGGTTTAATCCGGGATTTATTTTATACACTTTGGTCATCAAATCAAAGCACTCCCATCCATTCTCGAGGAAACCTGCATGAGTACAAGCTTGAAGAAAGGCAAGGTATGTTATGTGGTTTGGTTTTGTTTATACTAGGAATTGAACATGCGACCCCGGTCATTCGACCTAAACAAAGTGGGGAACATGTCCCTTCGATCTCGACCTTACCTCGGAAGGTCGCGGTTCTAGGACTTGTTCCTCTGAGACGGTCACACTCGCTTCGCCCTTCCCTCCGTATGGGGTAGGGCAAAAGTGGTGATCTACAACGACCCTCCTGCTCATGACCAGAGCGTCGCAATGCTTAAGGCATTCGTCCCCTGCCCCTTCTTGTGTAAAGGCCACGACTGGTTACCAATCCAAGGTCGAAGTATGGGGAATAGGACTGGTGGCTGGGACAGAAGAGCGTCAACGTGAAAGGACGCCCTCGCAAGGAGGCAAGGTCGCCCCTTCGTCTTGGCCGGGTCGATCTGGCAACCCCAGGAAATGACACGTGGATAATGCGATATATTCTCTCTCTGCATTTATTGACTTCCCGCCTCGGGCAGTGTGTGTCTATGCAGTGCGGGCTATGGCCGCCATTGCAGGGCCTAGGTCGAATACTACTGTGCTGGGACCTAGGGCGGCGGTGTCAACTGTACAAAATCAGTCAAATCATCCGATTGAAAGTGACAGGGAGCCAGGGTGCCGGCTTGGCTGCGCCCTGGCCTCCCTGTCAGTGATTTGACTCCTTTTGTACTCGCCTTCCTTCTCCTATAAAAGGGAGGGCATTAATCTCACTTGGGAGACACAACCAAGGGGATAAGGAGGGAGGAAGAGAATTTATTGCAAGGGTTATTCCTCACGATCTTAAGGTCGAGATCGCGAAGAATAACTCCCAAGTCGTGTTCAGAGGTTGATCAGCTCGACCTACTCTGTTCCCCTTCATATCCGTCCCTATCACCGACAATTTAGAACTATAAACGTAAAAGATCGCCATTTCACGGCAATCCTCGCGATTGTAAGGACCTCCACAGTTTCCTTTGTAAACATTTTGGCGACTCCACTGGGGAGGTTGCACGTGCGATGGCGGCCCGGACGCGAAGTAGCAACCGAGTTGGTGCGGGTGGAGGGACCGGCGCTAATGGCGAAGAAATCGCCGACTCAGCACATGGTAGCGCCCATCAGGCTATCATTAACGAAATCATGGCAACGCTTACTCCCACCATCACCTCCATGATGCAAGAGACTCAGGAAAAAATGCTACAGATTCTACGATCGCACACCGCGCTCCCCGAATCTAACGCTCCTCAGCTCCACGGGGGAGCGGATGCCACCAGAGGGGAAGGAGGAGCCTCACGACCAAGAGAAGGGGCTGGCTCGGCCGCGGAACTTCCACCTGCTGCAGAGGCGACCCCGCCACCAACTAGTACTTTTATCATGAGGGAGGATCTCGAAAGACTCTTACAGCAAGAGCGTGCCAGGTTCTCTCGGCCCTTACCACCGATACCTGATTGCGATCTACGTCCTCCATACCCCCTCGAGCTCGCTGGCGCACCTTACCCCGTAGGGTACGTGCCGCCCCTGAAATTCCCTATGTTTAATGGGAAGAAAGGGAATGCCAGGGAACATGTGGTGCGTTTCCTAGACGCGCTAGGAGCCTACCGATCGAATGAGGGTTTAAGGCTTAGGGAATTTTCAAAATCTTTGACAGAGGGTGCCTACACTTGGTATTCGAATCTCGCACCAGAATCAATGCCCACCTGGGACATTATGGTCGGCACCTTCTACAAAAAATTCTTCTGGGTTGACGAACGTGTAACCGTGATCACGCTCAGCCAAGAACGCCAGAACCAAGGCGAGGACTTGGTCGAATACGTCAAAAGATTCCGGGAAAGGGCGATGGAATGCTATGACTCCATCGCGGAGGGAGGATTGGTAAGCCTCTGTGTGGCCGGGATGAACATGGCTTATAGGGTGTACCTGGAGAACCTTCCTCTCCCTTCCTTTTCCAAATTATACGAGGCAGCACGAAGAACCAGCAAGAGCGTGCCTCTTCCTGCTCAAAAATTTGAATGGAAGAGAGAAAAGAGGCCGGCAGCCGCAGAACCGCAGAAAAGGGTTAAAGGGGGAAGAGGGCAGAGGAAAGAACCCGTCGACCTACCCCCTTTTCCTTGTGGGGCAAGGGAGGTCCTCCATCTCTTGGAACAGTGGGTGAAAGATGGGGCGATCTCGCTGCCCTCGGTCGAAGTCAAACCCACAGCTCACGACCGAGCTCACCCCAATTTTTGCGCATTTCACCAACATAAGCGGCACCCAACGATGGACTGTTGGGCCCTGAGGAGAATATTTGAAAGAAAAATAAAAGCAGGAGAGCTCGAAGTGATGGCCCCAGCGGCAGATGTGAACCATGTCCCCTTCCCAGTCCACACCAGCGCGGGAGGTCAAACTCATATGGCCTCTCACACGGACGAAGCACAAGAAGAAGACGGGGTCGATCCACTAGGAGAGTATGATGGGATCGCCGCATCCTTGCAACAGACCCCTAAATTTAAGCGCTTCTATGACTAGTTAGGTTTCAGCGAGGTGGCCAGATTCGAAGCCTCCAGAGCTCTTGCCAGGGTCGCGCACGAGCAGCACGAGGCGGCATTCGCCGAAGGGGGGTCAATCAGGCGAAAGATTAAGCTCAACGAAACCTCGGTCACCTTCTCTGATGAGGATATTGAGATGCCGTACCTCAATCACAACAGGCCTCTGTTCTTGACGGCCTCTGTTAACGGGGTCGAATTAAAACGCGCGTTCATCGACACAGGGTCATCCATAAATATTACGTCGATCCATACGTTGGAGAAAGCGGGGATATCCGCCGACAGGATTGTAAGAGTACCGATGAATGTACTCGGGTTCGCAGCAGCCCATCACAAAACCATGGGGTATATTGATCTCGATCTGTAAGTCGGCCCGATGAGGGGAAGCTCGCGCTTTCAAGTTATCGATGTTGACACAAACTATCACATCCTCCTGGGGCGACCTTGGTTGCACAAGTATCGGGTGGTGCCTTCGACCTTTCACCAATGTGTAAAATGCCGATGGAAGGGCGGGGTTGTCAGAATCCCTGCCTCGACCTCCCCATTCGAGCCTGAAGAAGCGCACCTGGCTGATGCAGAGAGATATGACGAGTTGTCCCCTGAGGGAGAATCGATCATCCCCCCACCCAGGTTCCTCAGATTACCGAAATGGGGCGAGGAGAACCAAAGAGGTCGAACAGAAAAAGAGAAGGTATAGGTCGAAAAAGGGAGTGCTGTCAAGAGGGTACAACTACCATGTGGCCGCATCATCTACCGTTTATGACGGTACGCAGGGGCGGCCTCGCCCAAAGCTGGGCCGCGCCCCAGCTATGCCGGCCAAGAGGAAGTCGACCCATCGTCCAACCACAATCATTTACCTATCGCGCCCGAATGTTTTCAAGACGCGCCCAAACCCCAAGAAGAGGAGTTAGAAAAAGTCGACCTGTCAGATGGGAAAAGCGACCCTAAGCCGGTCTTCCTAAGCAGTAGTCTCCCCCCAGACAAGAAAAGTGAATTTTTGTCTCTTTTGAGGGATTTTCAGGATGTTTTCGCGTGGGAATACTCTGCGATGCCTGGCCTAGACCCCAAAGTCGTTTCCCACAAGCTGGAAGTATCAAGGTCGGTGCGACCCATCAAGCAACCACCAAGAGTCTTTCGCCCAGAGCTGGAGACTCAAATCAAATCTGAGATCGAAAAACTGCTCGAGGCAGGTTTCATCAAGCCAATCCAACATCCCACCTGGCTGGCGAATGTGGTCCCGGTCAAAAAGAAGAATGGGCAGATCCGTTGCTGTGTCGACTTTCGCGACCTCAACAAAGCTTGCCCCAAAGATGATTTCCCCTTGCCGAATGTGGACACCCTCATAGATGCGACCGAAGGACACGAGATGTTCTCGTTCATGGATGGGTTCAGCGGATATAACCAAATTCGTATGGATGAAAACGATGCGACCTTGACAGCCTTTAGGACGCCCATGGGGAACTTCTACTATGTCGTCATGCCGTTCGGTCTTAAGAACGCCGGTGCGACTTACCAGAGGGCAATGACTGCGATCTTCCATGACATGATGCATGACATTTTGGAAGACTATGTCGACGACATAGTTGTGAAGTCAAAGCTTGAAAAGGATCATATAGCCGACCTAAGGAGGGTATTTGAAAGATGCAGGAAATACAACTTAAAGATGAATCCGTTGAAGTGCGCCTTCGGTGTGTCAGCGGGCAAGTTCTTGGGGTTTCTAGTACACAGGCACGGGATTGATGTCGACCCATCGAAGGCAAGAGCGATAAAAGAAATGCGCCCTCCCACTTCGCAGAAGCAATTAAAAAGCTTCCTAGGAAAAGTCTCATATGTAAGACGATTCGTCCCAGCCCTCGCTGAGACTATCGCCCCCTTTTCTCCACTATTGAAGAAGAAGGCATCATTTGTCTGGACGACCGAACATCAGAAAGCCTTCGACAAGATCAAGGAGGCCCTGAGCTCGACCTCGACAATGATCTCACCGCGACCCGGGATCCCCCTTATCATGTACTTGACATCCACCGAAAGATCGATAGGTGCGCTCCTGGCCCAGGAGATAGAGGGGCAAGAGCGACCAGTTTACTACGTCAGTCGCATCCTCCGAGGGGCAGAGATGCGATACCCCAGGGTCGAAAAGCATTGCCTAGCCCTCGCGTTCGCATGCCAGAAATTCAGACATTATCTCCTGGCCCATCCGCTGCAGATCGTCACCAGATGCGACCCCATCAGGTTCCTCCTCACACGACCCGCTCTGTCAGGAAGAATGGTGAGATGGCTCCTCATGATGAGCGAATTCGAGATCTCATGTGTATCTCCGAAGGCAATCAAGAGCCAAGCGTTGGCAGACCTTCTAGCTTACTTCCCGATCCACGACCACGAGCCCATTATGGACGAGATCCCAGGAAGTATGGAAGAGGTAAGATCGACCTCCGGACAGGAATGGAAGATGAGCTTCGACGGTTCAGCAGGAAGAAATGAAGGTGGAGCCGGTATTGTGTTCACGACCCCTCAAGGCTCGACCCTTTCCTATTCCTACAAGCTCGCCTTTGGAGTGACCAACAATGAGGCCGAATATGAAGCCCTAATCCTAGGACTCTTACTTGCGCGTAAAATGGGAGTAACTCGACTTTGTATCCTAGGAGACTCCAGCCTGGTTGTGAAGCAAACATCTGGAGAATACGCTGTTAAGGAAATTTCGTTGGCGCCGTACAGAACCCTAGTTCAAAAACTTCTGGGAAAATTTGAGGAGGTGAGGGTCGAACATCATGCAAGGTCGAACAACAAACATGCTGACGCCCTCGCGACCTTGGCCTCGAAGGTCACTATGGGCGACAAGGAAGAACTAACTATCGAAATAAGGCAGCGCCCCCTCCCCTGCCCGGTATTGAACCTTGTCCCGGAAGACGGTCTGGAAGAAAATGACTGGCGAAGACAGGTCTTGGAAGAGCTTGCGCAAGCAAAGCTTGACGCCGCCGGATCGCAGGGTCTCGAAAAATACTACGACAGGGGAGGCGAGCTGTACTTCAGGGGACCCGATAGCGTCCTTTCAAGATGCATTGGGCAGACCGCAGCTAAGAAATTACTTGAGATCACCCATGAACAGTATTACGGTAAAAACGAAGTACCATTGTATAGAAGGATCCAAAGGCAAGGTTACTATTGGCCGACGATGGCAAAAGATGCGAGCGAAGTCCAAGGTCGTTGCCCAGAATGTCATGGTAATCCCGATCCCTTCGAGGGAGGGACGGTCGAATTAGTAGAGTGGCAACAACCCTACATCGACTTCTTGAAGGAGGGGACATTACCATCGGAAGCAAAAGATGCGATCTTGATCAAGAAGAAAGCCCCGAGGTACTTTCTAAAGGAAGGCGTGCTATATCGAAAGGGGTGGCATGGCACGCCCCTGAGGTGCATATCAGAAGGTGAGATACCTATAATCCTTAGAGAAGCCCACGAGGGCGACTGCGGCGAGCATCAAGGGGGCGCGAAATTATTTCGACATTTGCTACACCTGGGATACTACTGGCCTACGATGGAGAGGGATGCCCAAGACTTTGCGAGAAGGTGCCGACCGTGCCAAACTCACGCTAATCGGATTAGAGCCCCTGCGGTCGACCTCCATAGCCTCAACACGCCTTGGCCTTTCCACACTTGGGCAATGGACCTTATTGGACCTATCTCGCCCTCAGGGCGTGGAAACATATGGATCCTAGCCTCGACCGAATGTTATACTAAGTGGGTCGAAGCTGTCCCACTTAGAAGAGCAACTGGGGGTGCAGTCGCAAACTTCATCAAGGAAAACATTATCTGCAGGTTTGGAATCCCCAAAAGGATCCTATCAGACAATAATACTCCATTCGTGAACAAGCAAGTCCGAGAGATGCTCGCGAAATACAAGGTCGACCATGTTAAATCAACGGCCTACTATCCTAAAGGAAACGGCCAGGCCGAAGCCACCAATAAGACATTGCTAAGAATTCTAAGTCGAATGGTGCATGAACTATCGAGATCGTGGCACGACCAGTTGTCTTTGGCTCTTTCGGCGTACAGGACGTCGAAGAGAGGGGCAACTGGCGCGACCCCATTCTCCCTGGTATACGGGGCCGAAGCTGTGTTACCCGTCGAGATCGCGGTGCCCTCCGCAAGGCTTGCTCTTCGCAGCGAGGTCGACCCCAAGGACAGGTTGACCGACCTCGAGGGTCTCGAAGAGCGAAGGAACGATGCAAATACTCGTCTTCAGGTTTATCAAAGAAGGATCGCGCGTGCCTATGACAAACTTGTGCGGCCAAGGACATTTGTGATAGGGGATCTAGTTTTGAAATCGACAGATCACGTAAGGAGAGGATTACCCGCACCACATAAGTTCGCCCCCAAATGGGAGGGACCTTATGTGGTACGGGAAGCCAATGGAAGCGGCTACTATCGACTCTCCAAACCTGACTCTGACGACCTCCTACCCCCGATCAATGTGGTTTGGATTAAATCCTACTACGCTTAGGTCGCATTTAATCTATTATGGCTGGGTCGCGTTTGTTTTTGTAAAATACTAATTTTGTTGACTTCTAAATTACGTTGAGATGTCGTTTTGTTGTGGCATCCATCGAGATTTGACAAGAATTCACATGCAAGAGACAAGGCAAGATATAAAAAGAAAGAGAAGTTCTATTCCATTCATGTGTCATGTTTACATATTGGGCCGGTTACAAAATACATGCACGCTTATATTAGCCTAGGCCCTATAATGGCATCTACATCAATTTTTTGTTGCTTCGCCTTCTTGCCCCGCGCCCTTGCTACCCCCTCTAGCTCGGAAATCTTCGCCTTGATCTGTGCCTCTTCCTCTGCGAGCTCCTTCAAACGATCCTTATAGAGGATGATCTCGGCGCAAGCATGGGCGTACTCGATTACTGGGCGTACGCTGTCATAGCACGACCGCAGCCATTTGACGTCATACCCAGCAAGCTCCAGATCGTCAAGGCCCGAGTTCAGGAATGACAGGTCGCGGTCGGTCAGGCTCGAAGGCGTATTCGTTGTGAGCAGACGGATAATGTTAACCAGCACTGATAAGTATGTGCTCCGAAGAAGAGGGTTCGCGAGCTTGCAGCCTTTTCTAAAATCCCCATGCCTGGCAATCGCCCGACGAAGGATCGAGGCTTCTCGGGGAGAGATACCATACTCATCATCGATCTCGACCTCGTCTGGGGCGAGAGCGAGGCGATCCTTCGGATCTGGGGTCAGCTGCAGTGGGTCAATATGGAAGGAGGGTCGATCCGAGCTCGGAGTTCGCACTACATGAGAGAAGGAAACAACATGAGGAGCCGTATCCCCACCCAATAAAGACACAAAATATCTAAACGCGGCAGTACCTGGGGAATCTTGAAGACGGAGGGGAGGATCGCTCTTTGACTTCCTCGACGCACTCTTCGCACTCTGAATGCCCGCAGGAGGAGTGTCATCGATCGAGATCAAGACCTTAGCGTCGGGTGACGCCTTCTTCGTTTCGGTCGAACCAGCAGGCGTGGTTGTCTTGGCGGTCGTAACCCTCTCCACTAGATCTGCGATGGCCGGGTCGCTTACATCCGCGGGGGCATGTTCGACTAGGATCTGTGAGGGAGGCAAGGTCACATGTTCTTCGACTTTCTCCTTCTTGCCTCCCTCGGAACTGGATCCTTCCGACCCCGATTCCGTCGATCCATCTTCAGAGCTCCCCTCCGAGCTTGACCCCTCTGAGCTAGAGCTCGCCCCCTCGATCGCCCTATGCCCAGGAACCTCGACCTGACCGGTCTCTGCAGGGGGCTCAGGGGCGATGACCTTGCCCTTACCTGCCCCAGGCTTGTGATGCGAAAGTGCGACCTCGGGCTCTCCTTCGTCCTCTTCATCTTCATCTCTCAGGATGAGCCTCCGTGCGACACTGGTCGATGGTGCTGGCTCCGACCTCCCAGCCTGAGGCAGGTCCTTCGCCTGGACGACTTGGGAGGAGACCTAATCAATCACCAGAGGACTTATTCAAAACCAACTTATGCATGATGAATGAAAAACAAGAAATAAACGACTTCTAACTTACCTCCTTACGGGCCTTCTTTGAACTGACGGGTTCGCCGTCGGTAGGAGGGGGTCGCTTCGAGGGAGGCAGAGGTTGGGCGGTGCTGTCCTCCCTTTCCTTCTGAGATTTCGCCCTTGTCTTTCTGGGGGATGGAGGTCATGGAGGCTCAGACTCGGCTGGTTGGGCCACTGCCTTCGCCCTCACCTTCGGGACTAGTCTAAGGGAGACGTCCCCTTTGGTCACGATCCTGACCGGAGGGATCACTGGAGGGGATCGAATGAACTTCTTCAATTCTTGAATGTTTCTGTTCCAAAACTTCACATGTTCCGGAGTGTATACGCCCTGGCGATCGGGGCCCGGAAAAATCACGACCGTGAGGTCCAAGAAATTATTCGCACCCTCGGCCCGAGTGAACTTCGAGCACAACTCCTTGAAGCCCAGTGTGGTCACATGCGCGGGAGGAACGCACTGGTCGAAGCTGAATTGTCGTGATACTCTATAAGGGCTATAGAGCACCACTTTCTTCTCCTCTTCTAGCACGGCGGGGAGGTGGGTGTAGCACGCGGCCATAAGGATGTTGTAGTAGAGCCCGTCGACCTCACCGCTCAGATCGACGGTAATAGGCCCCTTGGCAGAAAAGGCCGACCCCCTATACCCCTTCAGCTCTGATACATAGGGGCGGGGTGTGAAACTGATCGCCGAGTCAATGAAGTCACGGATATGCCCTCGAGGGCTAGACTTCGACCACCTCAACGCTCGACCGACCCCGTCCTTCTCCTTGAACTCTGTGTAGGACGATGCAGAGGACGGCCGAGGAGCATACCCAGGAAACCGTTCGTATAGGAACATCTGAAGGAAGGCCGCGCTGACGAAGGTACTGACCGCGTACCGACCCATCGATCGCTCCGTGTCTAGTGGAATATAATCAAGGCGGCAGTACAGGTTCCCAAGGAACAAGGGGGCAAGCGCGAACCTGCACCCCCTCGCGATCTTGATCGCCAGTGGGAAAACCCGGGCATTGAGCCCTCCATCAGGGGCGCCCTCCAACACATAGCGGCCCAGCCACATGGCAATGAAGGCCTCGAAGTATAGATCGCCCCCCTTCCTCGGCGAATCGGCCCAGGCCTCGAGATTCTTGGTGTCGTAATCTCGGAAGAAATACCGGGTCCAAGCCTGCCACGAGTTCTTGCGAGGGTCGGCCTTCCCGCCCTGGGAGAATGTCGACCTAAACTTGGAGGCGGCTGCCAGTGCCTCAATCAAAGCTCCCTCCATCTGTCGCTCTGAGGGAGTAAACTCGAGCTTGCCAACGTCCTCGCGCCCGAAGATGTCCAAGCGCATCAAGACGTTTACGTCTTCCAGGGTCGGGACGAACTCCCCCCACGCAGCAACGAAGGTGTGCGTCCCCGCGCACCACCTCGACATAAGGAGGCTAAGCCCGTTCTTATCCCTGGGGATCGACAATACGGCACTAAGCTTCACTGCGCCAAGGACCCTCGCCTTTTGGAGCATCTTCCTATGGCCCTCCGTCGAAAGAATGTCCTTCACCCAGGCGTCCCACCAGGTCGAGGGAAGGGAGAAGGAAGCGAAGGCCATCGCAGATTCGGGGTAGTTCCCCTTCTCGATGCAGAAGCGGGTCATGGCCGCCCCATTGGTAGGGACACCCTCGTCAGCTGGGGACTCGGGGTAAGGATACATGGGGATATGAGCGAGAGATCCCCCTATGGCCTAGCCCTTGTCAGCGACCTTCCAGAAACTGTCGGCGAGCAAGGAAGAGTCCTTCCATGTCTCGGTCGGTGGAACTTGGGGGTTCGACTTGTCGACATACGCCAGTGGGGCGATGGTGATGGTTTGAGGAGGTGATTGATCAGCGGGAGCCATCGCGAGGTCGTTGGGTATTAGAAGAAGAAGGAAGAGAATGAGGGAGATTGGAAGCAAGAGAATTCGACCTTGCAATAAAAATCTTCTGAAAGCGTACAAATGAATGGAACTGAGAGGTATTTATACTCGAAGGAGTAATCATGGCGCATCTGATCGCGTGTCCGGTGCCGCCGAAGCGTCGTATCGCATTAAATGCATCATGACGTTTCACTGACTTACAAATGAGAGAGTGACACCTCTCTCGCCAGCGCGCGGGCAGTCAGTCTGACAAGAATATAATGCGTCGCACCTTTGCGCCCCTGCCACCCATACGCAAGGTCGCAATGGTGCGGGGGGCAAAATGTTTATACTAGGAATTGAACATGCGACCCCGATCATTCGACCTAAACAAAGTGGGGAACATGTCCCTTCGATCTCTACCTTACCTCGGAAGGTCGCGGTTCTAGGACTTGTTCCTCTGAGACG
>JAESVK010001383.1:638218-658780 GCA_017140935.1 Hamamelis virginiana | reverse complement strand
CCCATGATATATGGGTTGGGTCGACTCGACCCATGAAGAAAGATCTCGAATGAGATTTGAATATATATGACATGTTAAATTTTGTTGTTAAATGCAGCAATTTTATTTTATTTTAAGTTTTTTTTTTGTTGGCATTTATGTGTTAAATTTAAATTTTTTAAATTTTTTTTTTTTTTGAAAAAAAAAAAAAAAAAGTTATCGGGTTGGGTCATGATATATGGGTTGGTGGGTCTAAATGGGTCAACACATGGTACCTTAAATGGGTCATGTACATTTTGTGGCCCAACCCATTTAGACCCAACTCAAACCCGCCCAAACCCGCCCATTTGCCACCCCTAGTTGGGAGCCACAACGGTGTTTGCATTGTGCATTCAAATAGACCTCAGTAAATTCTGAGATAACTAACAAACGGAAATGCAAGAGCAATTAATAGTTGCTCCAAAAATCCGAATGAGAAGCTCCTCCATAAGAGGAGTGAAAAAATCGCATCTATTTCAAATGGGTAGAAGACAACCAGGCCCTCAAATCAAACCATCCAAAACCTAGAAATGAATATATCTGTGGAGCTACTTATTAAGCGCTCCCTTTCAAGCGCTGCTGAGAAGATCAAAATGAGTACAGAATTTAAGCAAACAAATAACCCGATGGCAGTAAACCACTCATGGCTTGAGAGCAAGGGCCAAACCAAACCTAGGATATTTCTCCAGTGCCTTAGTGTCAATCTCACCAGAGATCGTCAGCAGTGACTTTGGAATGATCTCATGCTGCAGGACGGCTCCAAGACTTCCATAATTGTTGAGCTTTGCTTTCACCATTGTTAGGGGATCAACTGCATATGCCCCTCCAACTGTAAATGTGTTCTCATTTGTTGAGAACCTTCTAGTAATCTCCCCTACCGCAGCACTCTTCTTTGACAAATCAAAATGGTGCACATATGATGCTTTTATAGTGTCTCCCTTGTCACCCCTGAGAGAGAGAGAGAGAGTTATACAATAATTCCTTCCTCCAGTGTGGAATGAGGATTACTATCGCTATTATTAGTACTGTTGTCTTTGCTGGAGAGTATGGAGGCTTACAAAATTATGGAAGCACACGAATCTGGTTTTGCCACACTAATGCCAGCAGTATACTTCGAAAAATTACCAGAAGTAGTCTCGTAGCCTGCCTCTGCACCAAAAGCAATGCTTGGGGTACCAATGGTGACTGAAAGATCAAGTGCAGGGGACTGATTCAACGCAACAGCTGTGGTTAAGGTTGCATGGTCATGGAAGTACTGAACCTCCAGCTGCATACATAAACAGCCAATGCAGAGATTAAAAATCACAAAGGCACAATCATAAATCTAAGGTCTTGCCTAGCTGAGGAGATGACAAACTTTATACCTTGCCAGAGTTGTAATCAGGCAATTTGAATGAGGCAATAGTCTTTGTGGATGGAAGAATCTCTGTGATAGTAAAGGTTGTTGAGATCTGCCAAAACAGAGTGAAAAGAGAAAATTTTTACATGAAATAAGAGAATTCTGGGTACAAGTCTGAGAACAAGGAAGTGAACAACCCACATTTGATTCTGTATCAACTTTGACATCAATGACAGAGTTTCTGTATTTGTACTGTGCCGCCACATCGCCAGTTGAGAATCCTCCTTTCTTCAGAGCAGTAGATGTGAGGGCCTGAAAAAAAGAAAGAGGGGGGAGGGGCAGTTAGCATTCAGTAGTTGCTCCCAATTATAAAGGAACCCCTATGACAAAAAACAGAAAAGACAACAATCATCACATACAACCATTAAGTGTCATTTTAAAAGCAATGAGCTAAAAAACCAAAAATTACCAAACTTATTAGAAAAATGAGACTAACAAAGCATAAAAGGTTGGCATAATCTAAGAAAAAATGAGGTATAAAGGGCTTGAATGGAAAAAGAGATACAGCATAAATGAACTAGCATAATTAGCCCTTGTGTATTAAATTCAAGCTTTCCTGGTCAATCATAAATTCATACTTAATGTTACCATTTTACCACTAATCAGCCTGCAACCATATTAATCCTGCGCTAGGTCGTAGAATTTTGTAACCTGGGATCCATGGATGTTTTAATAAAATAACGTCAAAATCTATGCAGAGAAACTTGTCGCAACTCGCAACATATAATTCATAAAATTGATATTCGGCTAGTTCACACTTCACAGAATAACAACAATATCCAAAATCCATGCACAGAAAATTGTTGCAACATAATACACAAAAGAGATAATTGGCTAGGTCACAGAATAAAAACAAGAAGAAGAAGAACAACAAATCACAAGGAAATGACAGGTGCACACTTCAAAAGTAGAATAAACAAACATCGATCATGTAACATTTAGATGGAATCACCATAAGGAACCTGTCACTATGACTCGTCAAATTAACATGCTATCCGTGGCAGGCAGCAATTTACCTATCCACCACTTACTTTATAGTTCTATAACCGATGAATGATAATGATGACAGTCTCCAAAAAGTTATGGAACAGCTTCCTCAGAAAATTCTTCAACCAAAAGCCACATATTTCTTCCTAAACCTCCTCTATATTCAGATTGGTTAAAATAAATTTCTAAGGAGTTCCAGGAGTACAAAAGAATTTCCCAGCCAGAAAAGAGAGCATCACTGATGCCTGATGGTTTAGAGTTTCAGAGACTCATCACCAAAGTTCCTTAATTCTTGAAGCATTTCACCTCACTTTCAAAATTCAACCCAACAAGCCTTATCCCAAATACTCAGGGTTGCATACATGGCTACACGAATCATTCTTCACCATCTACTCTATCCAGGGCCATATTTTCTTTTAAATAATTAGCCATCATTTCATCACAAAGCAAACCACATATTTTGTGCTCTTCTCTCAGTACAAGCAGTGTGTTCAGCTTCAATCATATCATTCCTTCTAAGTGTAGTCATTGGTAATCATTGTACTAGACAAAACCATCTCAGTGATCGTTCCTCATCTTGTCCCAAATTGGTAAAATTTTATCTGAAAATGGTTAGTATCTCTCATAAAATGAATGTCATGAAAGGAAATAAATAAATAAAAAGCTGAGCACCAAATAAGCACCACAAATTCTGCGCCTGTTGTTTTTAATTTACACACAAAGAGCCAAATGCAATTTAAAAATGATAGAAACAACATATAAATTCTTTCTAATCGTTATTCTGTGGAAGATACTGGCTAAGATTTAAAAGTTTAGTACTTGGATCTACTTGAGCTTTGCCATAGAACTTTCATACTCTATCTTCAATATCCATGGAAAAAACTCTAAACTAATCCTAGCTTCCTTTCAATGCCCAATTGCCCATAATTCTATTATATCATGAATCACAATATTTCGTATTCCAAAACAATATAATACCACAATAACAATCCTCAGCAAAAAAAAAAAAAAATTCCCGTTGAGCAAATCAATCATAAATTATTACATACGCATGGATTAATCATTCAAACAGAACACTGCTGCCAAATTACACAGAAAATCAAAAGAACGTCATCCTTTATAAGCTTCCGTTCACATTATAATTTGACGAAATCAAACATACAATCTGCACAAATGGTTGATTCAAATCCAATACGCATTAAACGAAAACGATAATGCATGAAACCCTAAGCAACGATCTATAGATAATATTTACATACCACACCGGCATCGCTGCAAGTCGAGACAGTGAACTTCTGATCGAAGCTGTAATCCCTAGTGAGAAGATCTAAAAATACAACAATAAGCTAGGATTACAGAGACAAATTATACACACACACACACATATATAGGGGTGTGTGTGTGTGTGTGTATACGTAACATGGATTCTAATGAAGAATTGGATCGAGAGAACGATATCGATCTTATGTAAGTGCAAAATACCTTTGGCTTTCTTTCCGATGTCAGAGAAGAGTCCCGGCCCCTTGCTCATCTTTGCAGAGAGAGAAGCTAGAGAGAGAAACGAGAGAGAGAGATGGGAGTCTCGCAGAGGAGCGGTGAGGTGAAATGGAGGGTTTCTATCGCGGTCAGCACGAATATTAGAGAATCGCGTCTCTTAACTGACCGTGACCAGTTTCGGTCACAGACAGTTTCATCACCGTTGATTTGAATGAACAGGTGGCGTTATGTTGGGGTTCTGACTTCATGGTAATCCCCCCAAAGAAGCCTGTGAGTTAAGCAACACAACATAAGGCAATTCTTTCCTTACCCAATGGGATGGCAATTTGCCCCTCCACGCGGGACCCATCACGTCCTGTCCCACTCCTATAGAAGCGGATTATTTTTTAAGTTTTCGGGGTACGAAGTGGGGATGAAATTAAAAATATTTGCCCTGCCGAGATACGGGGCGAGGAAGGGTTTACAATGCCCCGCCCCATTACCCCACCCCGCCTATTTATCCCCGCCCCACGGGATTCCCCATTCTCGCTAATATAAATTTTATATTTAAAATATATAATTTTATATGATACATAAATTATATGTCATATATTCTATTATATATAATATAAAATATAATTTAAATTATTAATGACCTCCTAACTTTTATGTATCTCTCATCAATTTTAATATTTTAAACCATTTTTTGATAATACTTGTTACTTGATTTTCTCCCATCTCGGTAATCTCACTAATAATCTAACATTTTTTAACTATTCTTATATATTTCCTATATAATAAGTCAAATATCCCTTATTGGATCAATGTGATTTTGGGCATGCATCATGTATATAAGAGAAATATCCCATCCAACAGTTAATTTTTAAAATATCTAATCTAGTACTTACTTTTTCAAGTGAATCCATTTGAGGGAGCCGTTGAAATATTATTTATTTTAAAAGTATATTACAATCAAGAGTCGTTGAAAAATTATTTAATTAAAAAGTATATTACAATTAACATGCAATTTAATAGTTTAGACTCTTAAAATACAAGCTTTTTAGTGGAGGTAATGGGTTCGAACCCTCTTGAAAGCCCATTTAGTGCATTATATATTAAATTTGCTATTTAAATGGCGGGGCGATTGGACGGGGACGGGGATACAATTATATTCCCCACCAAGGTACGGGGCGGGGATGGGGAGTAATTTTATAAGTGAGGAAGGGGACGAGGGAGTGGAAAACCTGCCCCGCCCCACTCCATTGCCATCCCTACTTTCCTATCGTGATGAAAGCGGAACTTGAACCACGTCTCTTGTAGAACTATCAAGAGACTTCAGTAATATGATATTATAGACAGAAGAGCCCTAACAAATAGGGCATGCTTGAAAACTTTGAAACTGGGTGTAACTAGTACTAATCTCTTTCTGCTATATAATTTTTATGTAAACCAGCGTATAGTTTGTTTGAAAAAAACTGTGTTTGTGTTTATGCTTTATTTTCTGGACATGATTGAACTGATTTACAGAAAAAAAAACACTTACCAAACAATACTGAATTAAAACCAGACAAACTTATTCTCAGTTGGCTAGATTTTTAAGTTTACCAAACAGCCTCATAGTGATGCAATTCCATATATAGTCATTAGTTGTGCCATGAAGTTTTGAACACAAAAATATATGTATTTATCAATCTTCAATATTCTACATCTCATACCTTTAATAAACTATATGCAGATGCAAAATGCATAGAATATAAAACTTAATCCAAAATTGGATCCAGTTTTGCATTAATACAAGTCTTATACCATGTCACCAATTTGTGATGTGTCAATTTAGGGCGACTCAATCTTATTAAAAATTCTAATGTCGTATTTGTTTTTCATTATTAAAAATTCCAACCTTGTCCCCCTTTTTTCATTTAAATATCCAGTTTATTCTTATAAAAGTGACTTGATCGAGTAAAAAGATAGAAAGTGTATCATAGGGGGGCATCTTGATCCAAATGGTTATCATTTTCAATGTAGTTATATAAAAAATGGATGTGGCTCTCTAAAATTTTCATTTTGCCCATTGGAGATGCTTTGAGGAGATTTTGTATTTGTCAATTTTCAGCTATATCTTAGACCTTTTAGTAAACTCTATTTGTAAATGAATTATATTTTTAACTAGGGAAAATGATCAATAAGTCCCTGATTATGGTCTTTTTTATCACTAAGTTCAAAGTATGTGATTTTATACTGATAGGCCCCTCCAGGTCAAATTAGAAGTCAACTATTGAGTGACTTCTATATAACCCAAACGGGCCCTTATATATTGTATGTGATTTGCAGGCTAACGCATGCATGTATTTCTGAGAATTAGTTCCACCTTCCTAAGGAGGATGGAATATTTTGTTCATTTCTAAATAATAATAATAATAATAGTAATAAAAAAAATAAGGTTATGGCATGGGTTCTATCAAGTGCCCATTGTCTGCCTTTTTTTTTTTTGGTTTTGAATGGTTATATACTCATAAATTCTTAATATATATAAACATTAATTTATGCTGTAATATATAGAGAAAGGAATTTGATATAATAAATAAAGAAAGAAATTTGAAAATCTTAAGCACTTCATAATATAAAATTGGATCCGTGGTGTAAAACTCTAAACTCAATGACTTTTGGATAATTTTTTTTTTTTTTTTTAAGATAACTATTTCTTAACAATAACACCAATACCATGAACTTGTAGCATCAACAACTTAGGAATACTTTATTTTGATTGAATGAGATGAAATTTCTTATATCTTTTATTAAAGATGTTAAATGTCACTTTAATTAACAATACGTCAATAGTACTTAACCTTAAAAAAAAATATATAAAAATCAAATGAATTTCTTTTTTAGGAGGGGCAGCTGCCGTTGATCTGTATCTAGTTCCACCCTTGCCCATGACCCAAACCCCCCTTCTCATGACCCAAATCCCCCACCAATTGGATTAGCTCCGGTTAGTCGGACTAATTAGAGTTCAAATATATGAGAGTAGATCGGCTTCAGATACCTTATATTATAAAAATTATTATGTGTCTTGAATTATACATGTAAATTAAACGCATCCACCTATTTAATGGGAACCTTTTGATTATTCAAAGACAATTATGATAATATGAATAACATATAGTAGGACGCTTTTCAATCCTAAGTTATTTATGTTACTGCAAAAATATAACTTAAAAAGGGGATTGCAAAGATATAGTAAAGGGAAGTGCCAACAAATCGCTGCCCCCAAAGGTACTAGAACCTGTATTGAAGAAGTTGCGGAAACTTATTAATTCGGCCGGCTGCATTTGGATTGAATGTATAATACCCATGTCCTTTTTTTGATGATGTTTCTCTGTTGGGACGAAGAACTTTCCTGGGTCGATGTTATACGAATTTTGCATTCTAATTGTTGCAATCATATTGTTGGTTGTATTTGTCACAACAACGCGCGATTGATTATCGGCAATATTTACAGTTGAAGGACTTGGATCACAAAGAGAAGAATAAGATTGTCATTCAGGTCACAAGAAATGGATATAGGGATGAACTGTCTATATATGATTTACTTCCTGGTGATTTTGGAAATCAAGTCCCCGCTGATGGACTTTTTGCTTCGGGAACTTTTGTGTTAATCGACGAATCGAGTTTAATCAGAGAGAGTGAGCCGGTGATGGTGAATACTAGCTGAGAATCCCTATATGCTTTCTGGAACCAAGGTTCTACATGGATCATATATGCAAGATGTTGGTTACCACAGTTGTGATGAGAACCCAATGGTGTAAATTGATGGCAACTCTCAGTGAAAGGATGAGACGCTAATGCAAGTTAAATGAAATGGAGTGCCGACCATTATTAGAAGGATAAACCTTTTCTGTGGTATAGTGGCTCTTGCAGTTTTAGTGCAAGGACTGTTTAGCCGTAAATTGCAAGAAGGGACCCATTGGAGCTGGTCTGGTGATGATTACTTTGGAATTTCAGCGGCATTTTTTACGAAATATTTTGTAAAAATAATAAATGGTCAAAAAAGTCTGCTTAAATGATAGATTTTGGAAAAACTTTTTTCTACAAAGTTGTTCAAAATGATGTTTTCTAGTGGACATCGCAGCTAGTTTTCTTAAAAACAATATATTTTTTCATAAAACGGTAAAAAATCAAAATTGGTGGGGTGGGCTAATAGCTTGAGGGTGTGTTAACATCCGCTCCCTAGTGGGAAATGCAGCAAGTTCAAGATTCAAGGTAATAGCAAGTATTTTTGGCGCTGCCTATCATGGCGTAGGCGGTAATGCGGCTGATTCTTTCCTGATTCTTGGGTCAGGAAAGAATCAGCCGCTTGCCATATAAGGATATCCGGACTCTTGGGTATGTGGATGTGGTTGTCCCTTTATAGCCTGCTTCTCCTTCTCCACCATCTCATGGGCTCTTTTTCTTTGGTAGTTGATTTAATTGATTACGAACATGTTTGTTTATCTATTCCCATCCCTGCTTTTTCGATTTAGGATCAACATGTCTGGGCAGCTATTATACCAAGAATGAAGAATTTTCTGTTGCCTCTGGCCTATTAGGTTGCTATCAGGGTATCTCCAATGTTGAAATGCAAATTTTGTGATCTATATCTATTTTTTGAATCACAAAGGTGAAAATGAATATAAATAGAGATACTTCAATGGTACCATATTCATTTCAGATTTTGGAAGGAAAAATGAAGGAAAATGTGATGTAGCAAGAAATGGATTCAGCCAAATTGATATCCATATTTGATATTCATCATAATTGGAGCACCCAAATTGTTATCCATATGCAAAAAATGGATTTGCATTTGGATATGCATACACTATTGTAGATGGCCTTAGGGGTGTTAATCTTCAAGAGTATGCGAATGCAATGAGTAGCCCCTTTAAACATGTCCGGATTCCCTTAGAGAAACTCCAATGGTGGGTTCAAAAGTCGAGTCACATTCATTTTTTGAACTCAGATGCCAAAATCCATGCTCCAATTCTGAGTTCAAAATAGATTGGATCTAAAATTTGATTCAAGTTTGAATCCAAGTTTAGATGAGTTTCATTTTTCTTCAAGACACATAAAAGTGTCCGGAAATTTGTGCTTGATATGGAGGAAGAGAAAGATATAGAAAGGAGCCAAAAAAATGAATCCACCTCCACTTGAGCTCTTGGATTTGAATGACTATGCATTTCATTGTAGCATATTCAAAAAATAAATTTGAATCCAAAAAATGTCAAACCATTGGAGTTGCTCTTATGGAGTATTAAAGTCCCTCTGAAGTGGCTTATCCTCATTTGAAAAATCCTTTTGAATGTAGTTCCTAGGGGGGTTGAGAGAAGTAAAAGGCACACGAAAAGATTTAGACTTTTAGGTAAAGAATCTTTACCTCATTCTTTATGGAAAAAGATTCTTCAACTATGGACTTCCAGATAATTTTCCCTAAAGCCCTAAAGGGATAGAACAAATAACAACTCTTTATTGAAATTTTAATTAGGTTAACATTAAATGTGGCTGCTAAAGAGTCAGGAAAAATGTTTCCTAAACCATAGAATCTTATCCTTCCATCACCTCTTCAAAGATTAGGGCATTAGGCCCTTTTGAAGGCAGTATTTGGAAGAAACTTATGCATGTGGGAGTGTGTGTGTGTTTTACCTTGTGTTTTCTCTTTGTTCTACCAAAAAAGAATGTCTTGTGTGTGAATCCACATTGGATAGGATTACAATGTACCCTTCATAAGTTTCATTACCCCTTTAAAGGTTAATTAGGCTCTTTTGAAGGAGGGTCTTTGTGGGAAACTTATGTGTGTGGGTTAACTTGTTTGTTCTTTGTTATTACTTAAACTTATCATTATTTTCAAAATCCTAATATATGGTTGTGCTGAAGAAGCTTTGAGACTCTTTCAAGAGAGAGGGATGGTGTCGGATGCGGTCACGTTCCTTGCCATTCTATCGGGCTTGCAAGTTGAAACCACGCTGGCCTTGGTTGAATTGAAGAGGGACAAATTAAAAGCTCCTTTGATAATGCTATGAAAGATAATAAAATAGCATTGACTGCAGAGCATTTATGATCGTCACATTGATTTTCTTCGAAGGTCGGGAAATGTGGAAGATACTTGTGAAGTTGTGAGAATGATGCCCATGGAAGATTGGAAGATTTGCAATAGAGAGATACCGAGCATATTTTCTTGGGTACTGGACGCGTGAGGAAGGGAAATCAAAAAATTGGGACAATGGTGGCCTCTAGTGGAAAAAAAAATAAAATGAAACACGGTTTGGGCGTGCACAGTGATGGGCAAAACGACCTTCAATTAAGTAGGATATCAGTGGAGTGGGATAGGGTGAGTTTTCCTTGATCCAATCTTGTCCTATGATCTAATTTATTTATATTTCAAATCCGTCCCAATCCTAACTTAAAATGGAACAGGACAAGATGATTATCAATAGGGGTAAGGCGGATTTTCCTTCGGATTTGAAAAAAAAAAAAACTATTTTTTTTAAACTTAAATAAGCCTTTTTTTCTTTTTTTTTGGAACAACCCCAACCGTAATTTTAACAATTTTAATTTGAATTTTGAATTACAAGTCTTAGTAGTTAAATTATGTGTATGTATGTATGCACAATAACATGATGAAAAGAAAGGAAAAAGTATAAAACAAAAAGAAATTAAAATACTAAATATTGTGAATAAACAAAAATGATAAGCTCTATATACATATATACGGGACGGGTGGGGAAACTCTATCCTATTTACGTCCTAAATCCTATAGAATTTTCAAACAAATTTCCAAACCCTAGGATTTTCAAATCCAGTTACCAAATCCTTTCCAATATGGAGGGTGGACAGGGACGATTCTATTTCTTTTCCTAAACCCATTCCCGGGACGTTTCATCTTCAGCACATTGTGCGTCGTAGGATGGGCCGCTCCGCAACATGTCTCACCAGTAAATCCGGACATGCATTTGCTGATTTACGCGATGAATTTGTCTAAGAATCATTATTATTATTTTATTTCAAGTACAATTATTTACCCCATGGGGAAAGGATCCCCTGCTTGCTCCTTACACATCGGTATATCTTTGATCCAACAGTTAAGAAATTAAGGAGCCAACCAAAGATGAATTGATGCATCAAGTCGGCAACATTTTCGTTGAAGTGCCCTTAACGGATTTGTTTCCCTTCTCTCTTCTCTTTGTTCTACATTTTATTGTTCCGGATGCATTAAATAACAAATAACAAACGAGAGTTGGCTTGGCGACAATAGGATTTGATGTAAATCCAAACATTCCTGGTTCAAAACCAACCAAACTCTCTTAGCCATCCTCTAGTCACAACTAGTAATTTTATACCATCCCATGGAACAGAGGCTTCGTATGGGGTTAGACTCTGGCAGCTTGAATGCATTTTTGATTGAAAAAAAAAAAAAAGGAGAGAGAGAGAGAGAGAAAATGCTTTAAATAACAAAGGTTATTTTTGACTTGAGATCCAAATCTGTTCCTTTTTGGTCCTCTTTGAATTGTTTTTTTTTTTTCAATAAGCAAACTTTGAATTGTTTTCAACATTTCACTCCGGCACGTTTAGCATGCCGTTTTGTTGGGTGTTTCTTTGATAAAAGATTCTTATAAATAGCACTTATTGACTAAGAGACTTTTTTTTTTCTTAATAAGAAAATTTGAACATGTAAAGTCCATCCCGCAGCACAAGTAGTTGCTTAATGTGTCTCCTCTTCAAAATAGAAAAAATAATTTTATAGCTTGTTTTAATTACTTAAATAAATTAATTATTGTAACTTATATGGTATATTAAATATATAAATTCATCTTTTAGCAATATGATCATTTAAAATGGTTAGAATCAATTTATATGGAATGACGAAGCTTGCTTTTATTCTTTTCACATATTTGATATTTGGATATATCTTTTAATTGGAAACGCAGTTATAAGGTGTACTTTATGCAAAGTTGCATAAGATTATTTACTTTAAGGGTCAAATGTAAAATAGATTTTAGAAAAACCAATTGTTGGTTTAGATGACTTTCTTATTCATGTCATACATCTCAAAATTTACAGTGATCCAACCGTCAATTTTTGAAAAAATTAATTGTGAAAAATTGGTGATATTTTAAAGAAAAAAAAAATGTCATAATTTTTCATGGTAACGTTTTTAAGTAATTGGCCATCTGGACGCTATGATTTTTGGCATGCATTTATTACAATGGTATTGTCGATTTTTCAAAAATTATTTAATATTTGACACTTAATAAATTATCTTATACAACTTTACATAAGATGCACCTCATAATTGACTCTATAATCTTTTCATACCTTTTAACACTAACTTTTAAAGAATAGAGTACACTAAAAAGTTAAAAAGAGAATAGCTAAAAAGAGTAGCATTCTATCTCTTGTATTTGGCTTTTGAAAAACAACAATTCTATACCATCCAATACTCTAATTCGAGATTAAAAACCACCCTGACATGTCGTGGTTTAAGTGGTATGTAAAAAAAACGGAAGTAATTAAGAGATGGCACGGCAAAAATAAAGAAGAATCAAATTTCAAAATAGAAAAGTTCTACTTATCCTACAATTTTATCCTAACTTACGTGGCAATCGAAGTGACACTTGATCGGGTAAGAGTAGTGCAATGTTATCTTATTGCTTTGTTTTAAGTTATTAACTTTAGTTTATGTTATAGCTGAAAATTTGATCATATGTCATGTGATAAATAATTTTATTAATTGATTGACACTCAATGCGTGGTTCTAATAGAGTTATTCATCATGCAGCAGATAGAAAGCTACGGTGTGGTTTATAAAAATTGAAATGCATTCTTATCAATAATTAATCAAAAGACACATAAGTCATTGCATAAGTTGAGATCAGCAAATTGTAATAAAATGATAGAATGAATAACAACTTTTTATTGAAATTTTAATATAGATTAACTTTAAATGTGGCTGCTTTTTTTTTTTTCAAATTTATCCTTATCTTCAAAATTCTAATTCTAAAAAATGGATATTTATACATTTTCATGATTCGATTTAAAAAAATAATAATAATAAATAAATAAATAAATAATAAATGCTAATAAATCAACAAAAAATCAAGAATTTTTTTTTGAGAAAAATACACTTTGCATCCCTATACTAAAGGACAAAAATATTTTGCACCATTGTACTTCAAAAGTGAACAATCGACCCCCTGCACTTTCAAAATTTGGCATAGGAACTTACGGTGGCTTACGGTGTTTAATAATATTATGATTTTACCAATATACCCTAACCCCTCTGTTGCTACCTTACCTTTGAAACTTCAAAACCCACCTCTCTCTCTCTCTCTCTCACACACATTCATGGCAGATGCTATATAGATTTCTCACAAACTCAGCGTACAGTCCTTCACTTTGTTTTGTTCCCATCTAATTTTGACCCGAGTCAAACCCCTCCCATTTACAATCACAGCAAGCCCTAACCCCCTCTCTCTCCTCCCTTCCCGAGCCGCTCTGTAGAAATCTCACCCTCACCGCTGTTGTCGAACAATAATTGAACAAAGCCATGTGTTTGTTTTTTGATCGGCTGTGTGTTGCTGAAATATTATTATTTGTGCGCGAATATATATAAAAATATAGGAATGATATGGTCCCGGTTGGTCCCTCCATGAGGCGGCTTCACTTCTCTTTAAATTTTTTTGTCTCTTTTGCCGACTGTCATTGCCGGAAAATTCTTGGCACTTGCCGGCGGTGATTTTTTTGTTTATTTGTGGTTTTGCTTAGGAAGTAAGGAAGGAAATGTAATTAGGTGAAGGTAGTTGCTGAGGTGGACCAATGAGCTAGCCAACTAGCTAGCTTCAAATACCACAAACAGAAACTTGAAACAAATCAAGAAAATAAACCCATAATCATCCAATAAGAAACCCATTAAACTGCAGTGGTTAAAAAAAGGATTTTGACAAAGAAGGCAGCATATATAGACAATGAAGATTTTAACAAACCATGTGAAGGATACAGCAAAAACAAACTGGCCAAAATGTGTGTGTGTGAGAGAGATAGAGAGAGAGTTATAGAGAAAGAAAGAGATACAGAGGAGAGAGAATTATTGAGAGAAGCAACATAAATCTAAAACAGAGAACGAAGCTAAAAAAAATATAAGAATGAACAAAATAAGAGAGGCTCCTTTCAATTCAGCAATTGACTGCTTATATATATATATACACACATAAAGGAATTTGAATACAGAGAAGTTAAAAACTTTGGGCATCGACAAGGTGAAAGAGAACACCAAAAACAATTATAAAATGGATCATGAAGAGGGTAAAATTTGCTGACCGACCTGATGTGGACACGTGGATAAAACATACACCGATCCTGAAGAGATGTACTATGCGAGCTGAAGGGGGGAAAATCTGTTGACCGATCAGATGTGGACACGTGGATAAAATACACGCCTGATGAGGTAATGCGAGTTCTACCCGAAGTCTTAAGGATAAAGTAGAAACCAACATCGATCCTAAAGAGTACGAGCCAGGTGGAAATAACTATGAATGGGTTCACCGATCTCTTGTAACTGCCTTATCATATCAAAAGGGAATATACTCCGACATATTCTGATCTTCTGCAGGAGATCATATGATTTCCTATCCCATGAATATGACAGGCAGTTGAGATAAAGGCTAAAATACCGAGCATACCCTCGAACGGTAATAAACACTCGAGTGGGAAATCACCCTATAAAAGGGGAAGTTGCATCACATAAAGAGGTACGTGACAAAACCCTAAGAATTATACATTCCTCTTACATTCACTGTTCACTGACTTGACCGTCGGAGTTTTGTAGGTCGAACACCCCACCGGTGTAAGAAACTCTCCCACCAATTAAGTGATCAACCCATCAGGTTAATCACAACTTACCTCTTTTACCTAAATTTACATCTCTTACCTCTTTTTGACATCATCAGTTTGGCGCCCACCATGGGGCCGATAGCATTGATCTTTCGGTACCATTTCATCCCATTTCAACCATGGTAATTACTCGATCTGGGGTTCTGAACAACGACGACCCCAACGTCCCTAACACGGCGAACACTCAGTCCGTATTGCCTCAAATCAGCAACCCATCTCTCGATGATGGACACGATACGACGGCTAGGCCACCTTCAACAAACAAAGAACCTGAAGAACCTTGCCAACATCGTGGACCCCAGATGTTACCGCTTGCTCGGTACGAAATAGGGTCTTCTTTAAACGACCCCTACCAGCTCCAGTTTTTCAACATGCAGAAACAAATGGAAAGTATGACCCTCATCATTCAAACCCTAACTCGCCAACAAAAAATGCTCCTGTCACACGAGGCTCATAACCACTCCCCTCAAAACCAACCACCCATTCCCACAATTCCTCAACAAACTAGAGGACAGGAGACAGCTCGGCAACCACCACCCCTGAGGAGAGTAGCCGTTGAGAGTAGACGATCAGCTCCTCATGAAGATAGGAGCAGACTATAGGAGGAAGAAGGGAGTAGTTCTGAGATCGGATCAAGGAGACGACCGGCGAATCTAGAACGACCCCGTCAGTTCGGTGAACGAATGGACTAAGGTTCACAAGGAACGAGAGGGTCGAGGTCGAGACGCCACCGCCAGGAAGCTACCCGATTCACTCCATATCCAAGGAGGAATGAGCAAGCAAGAGAAATCCGACCTGATCGGAGAGAAGTTGACCAATCTTCCCCATTCATCTCTAGGGTTCTACGAGAGCCCCTACCCGACAAGTTTAAGCTGCCGACTATCGATCCCTACGATGGGACCTCCGACGCACTAGAACACGTCCTGACATACAAAGACCATATGAACCTCAGAGGAATCGCAGACCCGATCATGTGTCGAGCATTTCCGATGACCTTGAAGGGACCAGCCCGAACTTGGTTCCAAAGATTGGCTCCGAACTCGATCAGTACATTTCAGAGCCTGAGCTCGGCGTTCACAGCACATTTCGTGAGCAGCAACCGACCTAAACGACCCACAACCCACCTCCTGAATATCGAGTAAGAAAAAGAGGAAAATCTGAAATCGTACATACGGCGGTTTAGCTCGGCCCTTCTCGAGGTAGACGACATAAACGAGGGAATGGCGATCGCAGCTATGATAAAAGGACTCAGGGCTAAAAGCCTGAGGATCTCGTTTGCGAAAAAGGAACCAAAAACGGTGACCGAGCTCCTGGAGAGAGCAAGGAAATACATCGGGGTTGACGACGCTTTAGATTCCGAGAAAAAGAACAGTAACTTGGCACCAAAAAGGAAGGATAAGGAATCAGAGGAGAAGAAAACTCCAGATAAAAAACAAAAGGTTGATACAACCGATCAACAACGTTCCCCACAGAGGAGGTTCACATCCTTTACTCCGTTGCGGTTGCCGATCAACTCGGTCCTAAGTCAGGTTGGCACTCAACCGTACGTAAAGTGGCCCCAATGTATGAGGTTCGATCCAAAGAAGAGAGACAAGAACAAGTGGTGCGCCTTTCACAAGGATCAATGTCATCTCACCGAAGAGTGCTTCGATCTCAAGAACGAAATCGAAAGCCTCATCAAGAGGTGGTTCCTGAAGGAGTTCATAGACCAATCAAAGGCTGAAAACATTCAGCAACAAGATCCTGATCAGAGGACCAGGCAACCCGACCAGAGGCAGAGACTTGCGGGAGTAATAGACACTATTCATGGGGGATTTACCTACGCCGGTGATAGCAGATCGGAGAGAAAAACGTATGCAAGGTCGGCAAATTCCTCGGTCTCGGATCAGGTGTACCACCTCTCTCATCAACTGTCAAACAGATATGGCCTCTTAACCTTCTCCGAGGAAGATTTGAAGGGAGTTCACCTGCCACATGATGACCCACTGGTCATTAAGGCGATCATAGCAAACTATGAAGTAAGCAAAATCCTAGTTGACACAGGAAGCTCGGCTGACATTCTGTTCATCACCGCGTACGAAAGGATGAGAAGAAAGATCGCCGACCTCTTACCAATCAATACGCCCTTGGTCGGGTTCAACGGATCGACCCTGCAACCATTAGGATGGGCAAACTTGCCAGTAACGATAGGCGACGAGCCCACCCAAGCAACTCGGGACGCGACATTCATGGTCGTCAATTGTCCATTTGCGTACAATGCAATCATCGGCCAACCAACCTTGAACGATTTTGGTGCGGCTACTTCAACCCTGCATCTCAGTGTCAAATCCCCAACCACCCATGAGACTGGAACGATCAGAGGAGATCAAGCTTTAGCTCGATCATGTTTCAATATCTCACTAGATAGCAGGGAGGAGCGTTTAACCGGAGAGATCATACCAGACTCAAAACTATCAAACATCGCCCACCTTACCGACCATGAATCTGGTGAACGTTTATAGCAATCAAAGCAGGGAGAGTCTGGGATGGATGACCTTCGAGACGAAAGTAGTCCCAGGACAATCCCATTGGAAGGACTTATAGAATTTCAAGTCCACCCTACTGATCCCGACAAAACCGCAAAGATCAGATCCCAGCTCTCACATAAAATGAAGACCGATCTGATAATCTTCCTCAGAAAGAACTGGGATATATTTGCGTGGGGGCACGATGACATGCCTGGGATTGATCCCGATGTTGCTGTTCACAAACTCTTGGTGGACCCGACCTATAAACCTGTTCGGCAAAAGAAGCGAGTCACTTCAGAAGAAAAGGCCAAAGCAATCCAAGAGTAAGTACAGAAGCTTCTCAAAGCTGGTTTTATTCGTGAAGTATTTTATCCAGATTGGCTTTCCAACTGTGTCGTTGTCAAGAAAAAGACAGGCAAATGGAGGGTATGCATTGACTTTACCGATCTCAACAAAGCCTGCCCGAAAGACAGCTTTCCACTTCCGCGTATCGATCAAATGGTAGATGCAACGGCTGGCCACGAACTCCTCAGTTTCATGGATGCATACTCAGGCTACAACCAGATCATGATGCATTCTACCGACCAGGAAAAGGCCTCTTTCATAACAGCGATTGGAATGTTTTGTTTTCTACGGATGCCTTTCGGACTCATGAATGCAGGATCAACCTACCAGCGAACTGTCACCAGAATGTTTGGTTCGCTCCTAGGATCAACCATGGAGGTCTATATCGATGACATGCTGGTCAAAAGTTTAAAGTCTACCGATCACATCGAAAACCTGGACGAAGCATTCAAGATAATGAGAAAGTTCGGGATGCGTCTCAACCCGACAAAGTGTTCCTTCGGGGTTTCATCAGGAAAATTTCTGGGTTTTCTTGTAACAGAACGGGGGATCGAAGCCAACCCCGATCATATTAAAGCACTATTAGAAATGAAGTCCCCGACCAATATCAAAGAAATTCAAAGACTTACTAGTCGGATGGCGGCACTGAATAGGTTCATTTCCAAATCTTCAGAGAAGGGATCACACTTTTTCAAAATCCTCAAGGGGAATAAAAGGTTTCAATGGACTCTCGAAGCTGAGGAGGCTTTTCAACGACTAAAAGCTTACCTCGGATCACCCCCACTCCTGTCAAAACCCATACAAAATGAAGTCCTTTTTCTCTACCTTGGTGTCTCCCCAACCGCAGTTAGCTCGGCACTCATCCGAGAAGACAAATGAGTCCAAAGGCCGATCTACTATATCAGCAAAGTAATGGCCGATGCAGAAATACGGTACCCATACCTCGAAAAATTGGCATTTTCTGTTGTAACATCAGCTAGAAAATTGAGGCAATATTTTCAAGCTCATCCAATCGTGGTGTTGACCGATCAACCTCTGAGACATATCCTCCACCGACCTGATTCATCAGGAAGAATGGTTCGATGGGCAGTGGAATTGGGAGAGTTTGACATAGACTACCGACCTCGTATTGCTATAAAGGGCCAAGCACTTGCCGATTTCGTTGCAGAATTCACACCCGAGGCCAATGAAGTTGACTCAATCATCCCGACCCCGTCCTCTTCAGAAACAACAAATGATTTGCCACCTTACCCAGCTTGGCATCTTTTCGTTGATGGTTCCTCCAACTCCAAAGGATCGGGGGCCGAAATTGTGCTAATCTCACCCGAGGGGGAAAAGGTCGAACTAGCCTTGAGGCTCTGTTTTAAAGCCACAAATAACGAAGCAGAGTATAAAGCATTGATGGCTGGATTGCAAATGGCTGCCGATCTTCAGGTTCGACATGTGCATGTATTCAGCGACTCCCAGCTAGTGGTAAATCAGATCAATAGAGTCTACCTTGCCAAGGAACCAACAATGCAGAGGTATTTAGATAAAGCCAAAGAAGCATTTAGCAAGTTTGCATCAGCCTCCATCAGCCAAGTTCCAAGAGAGGAACAGTCATGCCGACGCCTTGGCTAACCTGGCTTCAGCTGTCCGAACTGATCTGCCAAGATCTATAGTTGTCAAGCTCGCCGAACGTCCCTTGATCAATGTACCTGAGATACCGATCTTTACCATAAATACCGATCCGACCTGGATAGATCCAATCAGGGAGTACATCAGGGCAGGAATCCTCCCCGCAGATCGGGCTGAAGCTCGTCGGGTTAAAAGTCGAGCTGCCCGATATTGCATCTTTAATGGTAACCTCTACCGACGATCATTCTACGGACCTTGCCTCCGATGCGTTCTGCCGGACGAAGCCAACTACGTTTTGTGCAAAATCCACGAAGGCATCTGCGGTAACCATGCGGGAGCCCGATCTCTAACCAAAAAGGCAGTTCGGCAAGGTTACTACTGGCTTCATATGGAGAGAGATGCAGTAACTTTGGTCAAAAATTGCGACAAACTAATGGACAGGTAAAGGTAACAAATCGGACGATCATCCACTCCTTAGAAAAAAGACTAGAAAAAGCCAAGGGTTTATGGGTCGATGATCTCCCATCAGTTCTGTGGGCATATCACACCACGAGTCGAGTTTCAACAGGAGAAACTCCTTTCTCCCTTACTTACAAAACCGAAGCAGTCATTCCCGTTGAGATCGGCATTCCATCTTATCGAATCGAGACTTTCAATGCTGAGGAAAATGATCGGGAACTTCGTTACAATCTCGACATGTTAGAAGAGAAACGAGAAGCAACCCGACTCCGAATCGCCTCCTACAAATATAACATGGCTCGGGCATACAATAAAAACTTGAAAGCTAGGCAATTCCGACCCGGCAACCTCGTTCTTAAAAAAGTTCTCAATCCCAGCAAGCTCGAACCCAACTGGGAAGGGCCATACAGAGTTCGGCACTACAATAGGATCGACACGTATTGGATTACTGACCTTCAAGGCAAATTGCTTAAACGACCCTGGAATGCCGCACATCTCAAGAAATACTACCAGTAGGGGACTCTTCCTCCCGAACTTTTTTTCGGCTGTAGTCAACCTTGAGTTATTACCCGATCTATCTTATTTTCTTTGTGAATGTTTTCTTTTTATATGAATACCCTTATTATCAACATTGCAACTCTCTTTTGTTGAACTTGCTGTTTGATTACCATCTATTTAGACTTGCTTTAATTGTTTTTTCTTCGCTTAACTACCTTTTTGTACTTCCCAATCTCTTTACCTTGAATGAATATTAGTTTTTTATCTTGTTAAATTAAATTATATATTCTTTTGATTCTGCAAACATTCGACATGAAAGACCTGAACCAAACTCGG
>JAESVK010001383.1:582897-604675 GCA_017140935.1 Hamamelis virginiana | reverse complement strand
GGATTTTGGTACTGTGAGATAGTGAGTTGTGTTCCATTTTATCATACGGGGCACTATTCTACACTTTGGATTCATCATCCCCTCTCTATATTATTAAAGTTCGTTTGTATTTTTGCTTCTTTTTTCTTTCTTCTTTTCACATTTATCTGCAATGGTTATATTTTAATTGACTAGCGAGAAGATGGGTTTCGAATTCACACCCATAATGGTGCAGCGATTAAGATGCACACAGAAAGCTGACCATTTTCTCTTCTTCTCCTTCTTTTTAATCATGTAGTTTGAAAACTATAATTAACCCTTTCAATTGCATAGACTATCGATCATTGATTCATCGTCATTTTTTGTTCCTTTTAATTACCCAAAAAAAATTTGCACACAAATAGGCTATTTATTTGTTGCTAGTTTGGTTCATATTTCTTACATTAAAGTTGGTATATATAATGTCACTGAAAAATATAGGAATGAAGTAAAAATTGGACTAACGCTACGTTTAATTTTCTTTTCTCCTTTTTGAACTATGGTTGGATGTTAGAGGGTTAGCATGAAGACAAATTTTACCACGCCGATTAGGCTTTACCGCCTAAGCTAAGGAGCAATTTCTATTAATTGTTCTAATTGCTTGTTTGTTTTGTTTTAGAAGAATACACAGCAAGGATCGATAATCTTACTGCACTTAATTTTGGCATTGCAGGTAACACTTGGTATGCTTGTTATTGACTTTAGTGTTACAATATCTTGAGTTTACGAGGGTATTTAATTAAGTTAGCATAGAAGATATGAATCATGAGATCCTTTGTTACCAAATTAATTAAATTTCTATAAACCTACTTAATTATTTTCCCTTTTTAAAGAATCTTAAATGGGGTAGGGAGGTTCTGGCCCTAAAAATATTTCTTTAAAAAGAGGCAGAAGAATAGAAAGAGGACACAAGATCCAAAAACTGGACTGTCAAAAATAAATGGTGAAAGGGCATCTTCTACATCTCACCAAAATAAATGAAGGCTGCTACTACTCGTACCCAAAATAAATAAATTCTGCCACTGTTATAATTTCATTTTTTTTTTGGTACCTATGGTCCAATTCACCCTACCTCAGATCGAGCCAATCTTAGGACTATATCAGGTTTACTTTACTTGAAGTACATAAATTACTATGGAGAGAGAGAGAGAGAGTGAGAGAGGGAATCGACGGAATAAAAAAGACATATATGGTAGAATCGTAACCATAGAATACGACCCTAATCGAAATGCATACATTTGTCTCATACACTATGGGGATGGTGAGAAGAGAGATATTTTACATCCCAAATGGGCTACAATTGGGGATACCATTGTTTCTGGTACAAAAGTTCCTATAAAAATGGGAAATGCCTTACCTTTAAGTGCGGTTTAAACTATTGATTTACGTAATTGGAAGTAATTAGGTTTACGACAAAACCTAGAAATCGATCATTGATCCAATTTGAGTACCTCTACAGGATAGACCTCAACAGAAAACTGAGGAGTAACGGCAGCAAGTGAATTATTTTATCAATGAATATTCGATTCTTTCTTCAACTTGGAATCGATTCACAACAATTCTTTCATATTTCATATAAAAAATACAGATTCGAATCGTCCTTATGTATATAGGTCTTTCATTTGCTAATAATGTTGATTGATAAAACATATATACTCTAATCAATTTATTCTAGATCCGTAATAACTCAAAACTATATTAACAGACAAAACATTTTTTTTTATCGATTTATTACTCGAATTAATCATAGTAATTAGAATACAAGAGAGGATTGAAAACTAATGGGATAATGCTGTCTTGCTCTAAAAGGAGCATGCTCTTCTTTTACGAAATTATATTATATATAAGATCCGATGAAATTAATGTAATCCAATGGCCTCTCTTCCTTTATTGTAAGAAAAATAAACTCCTAGGTTTAAGCAATCTATTATAAATGAATGTTCATATATGTGTATATATTTTGATGTTCTGCGCTCTCATTGAATGTTCATATATATATATATATAGAGAGAGAGAGAGAGAGAAAGTAATGATCTAGTCAGCTATAGTTGACTTTAATAAAATCAGTTAAGAAATCCAAGTCATTGGATTTATTTTCACTTAATGCATGATTTAATGTGAAAAGAAATCCGCCGATTTTAGTTAAAGTCAGTTATAATTGACTAGATTATTTCACTATATATACATAATGTTCTAGTACACCTTATCCATAGTTGTATAAAGTGATCTATTTTTAGCGTCAATTGTAAAGCAGATTTTAAAAAATACACCATTGGATTAAGTTTGAGCAACCAGTTAAACCACTATATTTTTGGCATGCATGATATTTAGAAGCATGATATTTAGTCCAACCATCGGTTATTCAGTTTTTCAAAATCCAATTTAATTTATGAGCAATGCTATAAATCGCTACAATGAATCATTACAAGTATTGCTACAAGAAGAAAATGATGGTAGTTCTGAAAAATCACTCATGGTATTTTTGAAATTTCACGATCTTTCTTTCTTATAGAGATACTTGTAGTTATACATAACATTTTTCTTAATTTATACAGCATGGTTGATCTAAACGGATCATTAGTTATCCAAAGAAATGCACCTTATAACAGAGAGAGAGAGAGAGAGAGAGAGAGAGAGAGAGAGAGAATCAAAGGTCTGACGTCCAAAAATATAAAAGGTCCCACAATTCCCCATGAGGGATTTTGGAAATGAATTAAGAGGATGGTCCACAGGTACAAGTTTATAAAAGTATTGATGATGCTACGTGAACATAATTGCAAGAAGGAGCGTCTTCACGTGTGAAAAGGCTGGACCACTCCATTCTGGGAGTGTGAAGAAAGAAAGAGAGACGCTCCTCCTCCATCCACAATTGCATTTCTGTTTTTTTAATCTCTCCCTCTCTGACTCTCTCTCTCTCTATTATTCGCATTCTGCAAGGTGTTGGGGTAGGGGCGGAGTCCTAGCTACGACTGCAACCTTTGACCAGAACAACTGGAAACCCAAGAAGGTCCGCAGCTTTGACCGTATGTGACCTTCTGTTATGCATTACGTATATATGCATGCACGGTGGCCTGGTGGGATGAATCATGAATTCCATCACCATCTAATTAGAGGAAGGACTCTCTATGTAAAGTGTTTTATAACCACACAAGACTTGCGTCTTTAAACTTATCCTTATCTTCTTATCTTAATGTATTACTTAACTTAGGGTTTCTCTCCGCATCCCATACTTTGTAGGTCTCTCCTTCAATTCGTCTAAGATCTCTCTCTCTCTTTTCTATCCTTTTTTATTTGATTCTCTAACATATAGTCCACTGCATCGAAGGACTTTAACAGAGATTGTATATTTGCTATACCAGAAATAAAGGTAATAATATAATTAATGTGCTTTCTTCGAATTATTTTATTTATTGTTTCACTTGTTACATTCCAAGTTATTTGAATTATTTTGCCTTGTATGATTAATTAAAAGTCCTCTTCATTGAGTCAAAACTGAATTATTACAATTGCCTGATTATAATACTTTGGCTCGATTAACTTCGAACCAATCATATACCTTGAAATGGAGCAAGGTCAACTTTTCTGACACGCCCCCACCATTCGAGAGGTGATGTGTGGATTAAGCTTGTGTGTGTGTGAATGATGTATATTTATTCTGCCAAAAATAAAAAATGTCGACACTAAAGTACTTATTTAGTGTTTTGATTTATGATTCAGAACAGGTCCATCAATAATTAACTAACGACCACAATTCAATTAAAAAAACATACCGAGTAGGAAAGTTAGTGTGTGAACATAAGTTTGAAACCCATGTGCACATGCCACAAAATTTACTACTAAGTTATGTGGCATCTCCCAATCAGTAACTGAGAATGGTATTAATTACTTTAATTAATTTTATCCAATTCCTTAATTAAGATGGCCTTGACATATACAATTTACAGTAATAATGTGGACCAATCAAGCTTCCTTACTCTAGCAATAATCCAAGGACTTTGTACCAAAAATAGGAATCAGCAAAGAAGCCTGATGAAGCTTTTGTAAACTTTAATGTTGTTATATAAAATAACAACTACAATCATGCCCAAGATCACAACTATCATAATATAATATAATTACATAATGCGGAAATTAAACGGCATACCCGGATCCATAATCGCAATCTTCACGCGATCAAATCTTCAAATAGAACAGTCTTCGTTCTTGATGGAAAAAGGTTTTCTCTCTCTTGACCCTCTTTCACCTTCTGTCAGTTTCTTCAGATAATCTGATGGGTAATCTGAATACCTATTTATGGGTAGAGAGAGGACCAGTTTCCCACTTCGATTAGAACTCCACTAGCCCATCATAGTAGAAGATATTAGGAAACCACTTCTTATTAACCAATCAGAAATAGGATAGAAGTGATTAACATTATCCCATAAACCCACTATGTCACATGTGCTAATATTACGTGGGTCATTAATAAAGATTTAAATTTAAATTTAAATTTAAATCTTACAGCTTTCCCCCAGCCTTCAGCAATCATCTGTAAGATTTCAACTAGCTTAATTTTCCATCAGTTCCAAGCATTAGTAGGAAATTTGAGGCATTACCAAATATAAAAAAAAAATAGGGAAAATTACAGATACTATCAGCAAGAAACACTTTGCACTCCTAAACTATTAATTGTGACACTTTGACCCATTAAGTGATGAGGACACAGCAGTCTACTATGCTGCACAGCAAAGTCATATAATGCAGTTCCAAGTATTAGTAGGAAATTTGAGGCATTACCAAATATATAAAAAATAGGGAAAATTATGGATAGAGCCCCTATGCTATCAACGAGAAACACTTTGTACTCCTGAACTATCAATTGTGATACTTTGTCCCCTTGTACTTTCAATTTGTGATAGATTGTATCATTCTGTCAACTAATTAAACATCTATTTAACAGACAAAAAGTCAAATGCGTTCAGGTGAACGTATTTTTTCACTAACGTAAGTGAATGTATAAATGTACGTGATTTTCTTTTTGTTAAACAAACGTCCGATTAATTGAAAAAATGGTGCAATCTGCCATAAATTGATAGTACAATAGTCAATGTGTCACAATTGATAGGTGTAAGGTTTTTTTCACTGATAGTACATGGGTCAATCCGTAATTTTTCCTAAAAAATTGTATATATATGTAGTAATAGGCCAGGGGTGCAAGGTTTTTTTTCAATTGTGACACTTGATCATTACTCAATATATATATATATATATACACACACACAAGCATACTATTATTAATAGCACTTTACGCAATTTTTCCTAAAGTGATTTTGGAAAATCAACCATTGGATTAGATACTTCCTGATCAAGTATGTCACGCCTAAAATCACATTGATACAACAATCTATTTCTAAAAAATGTGACCTTGAAAAATTGTTCAAACTGTGACAGGTTTTCACTGTAAAAAAAAAAAAAAAAAAACAAAACTATCACCTTTTATTTTTGAAAAGGTTGGTATTTTGAGAAACCAACCTTTGGATCAATGTGCGTTAGGCATACGTCACAAGCAAATTAAAGATTAGTATTTCAAGAGCAGATATCTCAAAAATTCTATTCCACATTCGCTAACTAAAAGCGAGTCACTTTTCGTAAAGTTGCATAGATTAAAGTGCATCTTATAATAGATCATCTCCAATACTTGTGCTTGTGAATGCGCTAGTGTGAGTTAGTCAACAACTCACCTTGTTTACTGCTCCAAAGAATGAGTTAAAGGGTTGGCTTAATGTGTTAGACGCTACTAAATTTTTAATAATTTTTTAGATAGCTGTTGTGTTTAAGCACCATACAATTCTTTATTCATTTTAGCTATGGGGCAGAGCAACTGCATTGGAGCCCAAGTCAGTACTGAGTTAGTGTGCATTACCTAACCAAAAATGTTGAAGCAGAACAAATTTTGGACCGAATTTTTTAAACCAAATAATGTATCAAAATAATACAGTTTTAATTCATTTTTGTGTATTTTTAAATATATAGAAATCAAGATTGTGTTATTTTTTAATTTTTGTACATTTTTTAAATACACAGAAATTGAGATTGTGTTATTCTAGGACATCATTTGGTTTGAAAATTTTGGTTTAAGATTTATCTTATCTAGCATTACCCATTGGCTAAAACACTCGAATGGAGATGCCCTTGTATGTACATCTCTATTCTCAAATTAATAAGAGAATCCTACCACCAAACCATAGGCCATAGTTGTAAAGCTAGTCGCAACTCTTAAGGTTTATTTGAAAGTTCAATCCAAACGCAAATTCGGGCAATTCAAAATTTTAGATTTTTTTAATAAATAAATGTGGCTAAATTGAATGAATATCCAAAGGGTTAAGCCAAAATTTTCACTCAAAACAATAAAATACATTAGAACTGCCTCCCCTTTCCCCCAAACTCTAAATATGGATTTTTCGAAATTGGGCCAAATGTTCTGCAATTACGGCTTAATTCAATCCAATTGAATTGAATGGTCCAGCCCAAACCCGATTTTTTTTAAGGCACCGTTTGGATTTGTTTTTTATAAGTACTTATTTGTTTTTTAAATTTTTTTTTAAGGAATTACATATTGGAAATTTTTTAAAAAGCAAATAAGTACTTATAAAAAACAAATCCAAACGGTGCCTAAATTAATTTAGTAAATTCAAAAGCTCATTCTGTAATAGCCTGTGTGGTGGTCCGGATAAATCCACTGTACATTATAATTTATATTTATAGTGATCTAGTTAGTTAATGCTGATTTAGATCTAAGTCAGTTAAGACTTATGCCCGTTTGATCATCTCATGAATGAAGACTTTTTTAAGTGATGACATGATCCAATGCCCATAAATACTTAGCTGACTTAGATCTAATTCAGCATTAGTAGAGTAGATCATTATTCTATAATTATATATTACTAAAAGAAAAATCTTACTTAATTTTTGAATAGGAATATTTTAAAAAAAGTTTAAATTATCGCTACGTATTATATTATCAATTTTTAAAAATATTTGCCATCCTCTTAAACTTTCTTTTTCACAAAGATGGATTTTGTTCATAAAATTATATACAAATTAAACACAATCAAATAATTCAATTCCCATTGAACAACCAAACACACTCTAAATTTATTAATGATCCCCTTTTTCTAGCAAAAATTACACTAAATTGACAATAATGAGTAATATCCAAAGCTTGTATTAGGTTATTAATCAGCATCGATTATCGAAAAAGAAAGTTTAGAGTGTGTTAGGTTATTTGCATGTTCCAAACAAATCATTTATTAATTAAAACAAAAACAAAATGATAAATAAAAAAGTACTTCAAACATTAATTTAATTTCAAGAGCATGGCTCTAAGAGTGTACTGCAATAAGTACACCCGAGAAGGAATTAGGATTTTGTTTTAGGGATGCCAAAATATTAAACAATGAAAATTTTAAATTTCAAACATATAATTTATATTAAGATTCAAATTTTTTTTTTTTTTTTTTTAAAAAAAAAAATTTTTTTTTGTTTTTTTTTTTTTTTTTTTGCCAAGCGATATACATTAGTAGAGTTTGTGGTCAATGTGAAGGGAAATCTCATTCACTAGGATTAGAACCCAGAACCTCAACGCATGAAGGGAGAGAAATGAACTATTGAGGCTCATGTAAAAATTATTGTTGGTTCAAGCTTAACAATATATATTTCAACTCAATCATTTATCAGAGTGGAACACGATGTTCTTTCAAATTCTGAAAACCATCTATGATTGATTGTGTGCTAAACTTTGTGGCAATTTTTTTTTTTTTTCAGTGTACAGATTCAAAGAGTTCAAAAGAGACTCATCCTCCATTTTTGTCCGAATTCTAATTTTGATATTATCTAAAGAGAGTAAAAACCTACAGTCATTCATGGCTCGACATGTGTCGGGTTGGGGCTTGATCACCCGATCTGATGGTACTACCCGACCTGGTGGAGTCCTCCCGACCACTTTTGGGTACCACCCGATCAGTCAACATCATTCGGTAAGGATAGTCAAAAGTCATCTACCCATTCCAAATGATTATAAAATGACCCTATCAACAGATCCGTGCACGATAAGGCACGACATGATTATCAAGTAAGGCAGATCATTAAATAGTCGCCCAACCACTTATGTCAACCATTAATTGTGATTAGAAGCAAGGTAAGGGGTTCTGATGCTGACCAACGGCTCAATCAGCACCGTCCACATGGCTATCTCTTTGATCACCCTTATGAAAGCATTCTCTCCCTCTCATAGAAGGTATGTAATTCATACTCCATCTCTAGACAGTGTATTTTTCTTTTCTAACTCTGAAAACTGACTTGACCGTCAAAGCTTTGTAGGGAAACATCACACTGGTGTTCTCAACTGGGGACGTAGATTTACTGCGACACTCGATCCACAAGGGTATCGACCCGTTACTCTTTTTCAACATTATCAATAACTATGGCTAAAATTGATGGTTTTGTAGTGAAGGGTTTTGGAAAACTCAAATTTCAAAAGCCTTAGGTTAGAAATGGAGAGGCAGTAAAACAGTAAAGGAGAGTGAGAAACTTATTTGAGTGTTTTCCCAAAAACAGAAAAAGTAAAAAAGAAGAAGAACTAACTCAAAACTTGAGTCCGAGAAACAGGGATTTTAACCTTTGGCATTTTGGGCTTTGGTGGAGTGGACTGGGGGTCTTGGGGTGCAATAGGGCCTGGGGTTGCAATAGGTATTTTGTCACCCATAAATGTATATAATATGTATACTGTTTGAAGTTTTGAAAACATGGCACCCATGGATTATCCGTGGTTCCGCCATTGGGTACATCCATTTGTACACAGTACGCAACATTCTTCTTCCAGACCCGGTGCCAGTATAAAGAATGTGATAAGCTAACAGAATTTAAAAGAATTTGTCAAAGTAGCTTAGACAGTCCATGAAGCGAAAGTTTTTGGATTAAATCCTAGCATCCTGTCTACTATGATGGATGGAATTTGTATACATCTAATACCGTGGCATCCTCAGAGATCAGTATTGGTCCAAATCTTAGGATAGAAGGGTAACAATTACTTTTAAAAGACTTTTAAGAGTACACCAGCTCAATACACAATTCAATTTTTTATTGATAAGTGGAAATTAGAAGATACAAATAAAACACACACACACACACACGAATTCACGTAAATATATCCACACATAAGTATCACCCAAATACTATCACTAAAAGGGTACCTAACCTTTAGAGGAGTGATGAAACTTATAAAGTTGAGTGAAACTTCACTTCTAACCGATGTATGAAGTGAAGGTAAGTGAAGTTTCGTTCAAGTGATGCCTATGTGTGGGTATATGTATGTCGGTTCTTGTATATGTATTATTTGTGTCTTATTTCCACTTATTCAAAAAAAAAAAAAAAAAAAAAAAAAAAAGGTTCCCTAACTTTTGCTGTGGTCACTTCTAGCATGAATTATAAAAATTTTGATATGTCAAGAGTTGGTTTGAGCTCATAACTTTATAAAAAAAATATATTAAGAAAAAAATTTTCCAAAAATAATTTTATTAGGTCAAACTAATATAAATGGGGAAGCCACTCACTCATTAATTTTCATCATTCATGTGACCAACTCAACTTAAAAACTTTTAGTAATTTTTTTCTCCAATTGATAGAAGAAACGCTAATTTGAATTCACTTTGCATACATAAAAGGATATTAATTGTTGTTTTGGTTTGAATTCTAATTATTTTTAAACTTTTTTATTATAAAAATATAGCAGTAAAAGTAGTTGTAATTAATGACTTTAACACTGTTTCCTTTTTGCCAAAAATTAAAAACCACTCCTACTCCAATTTCATCATAACACAGGCAAATAGGTATCAAACCCTCTGAAAAATATCCTTGAACCCAAAACCTCTTTTTAAAAATTAAAAAGTATAAAAGTAAGCGAATAGAATGTCAAATTTTCTTATCCATAATGACTCTCATTTAACACAATTTAATTTGTTTTCTTTTTCTCGTTTTTATTTTTGAAGGAATAATGTTAACTAGACCAAATCTTAGACCAAAATTTTCAAACCCACCAATATCAAATATGTCAGAATAATACAGTCTTGATTTCTGTGCATTTTATAACACAGTCTTGATTTCTATGTATTTTTTAAAAGGAAAAAATACACTTTGCTCCCCTGTGCTATTGGCCAAAAACACTTTGCACCCCTGTATTTTAAAAGTGAACAATTAACTCCCTACACTTTCAAGTTTTGGCAGATTGGTCCCTTCTGTTAGTTGACCGTATATTTTCTAGACGGAATGACTATATTTTGCCTATAAAATGACGGAAATGTCCTTATTGTAATCTACCCTACCTCAACACCCATGTCTGTGTTCCATTTTCGGTGCCCAAAATCCATTTTGCCGGAACAACGAAGTACATTGCCAGAAATTTCCATGATTACGCATTGAAGTTCAAATCGCATGCTAAAAAGGGTAAGCTTTTGAATTACACGGTTGTAGAGCAGCGTTACTTCGACATCGATCTTTTTCCGGCAAATGACGATCCCCATCACACATTATCGCTCGAGGACAGAGGTTTGTGAAGGTGTATGTGAGATTTTGATGTCCAGTCCACAGTGGAAAGAAATGGTTTTGCTAATTACTTATGATGAGCATGGTGGATTTTATGATCATGTGTCCACCCCTGTTTCTGGTGTTCCAAACCCATATGGGATTATTGGGCCCGACCTGTATTACTTCCGGTTTGACCGCTTGGGCGTTCGGGTGCCGACGATACTGGTCTCGCCTTGGGTCGAGAAGGGTACTGTTCTTTTTTTTTTTTTTTTTTTTGGTTAATTAGTCCATATATGGTTAATTTTTGCTTTGCTCTATTTTTTGTTTTTTGTTTTTTGTTTTATTTTTATTTTTTTTTGTTTTTAATCTTAGTATTGGTTTCTGATTAGTAATTTTATGGAAGGAGAGGAAAATGTTGCATATAGTGATTGATTCGGGTGGGTATTATAGTGATTCCACTTCAAATTCTGTTGACTTTATGTTTTTAGTTGTACAAGCATGCACGTGTTGGTTTTGTTCCTTCTAGTTTCTCATTGAACATTTGATGAGGTTCAATTTTTATGCTTAATAGGTAAAATAAGTTTGAATTACGTCTTGCTAGCTGCAAAAAGAATTTTCCTTATGCATATTTAACTGGAAGAGAAAAAAAAAAACAATTTTGTTATAGGTTGGTGTAGGTTTGGAATTTCAGTAGGCTCGGGGTGTGCGTCTTTGTGTGGATATAGATGCCTCTAGTTGGTTTTAGTTGCCAATAATGTCCAGGCACATGGAGGAAAATTCTACGCCTACAAATGCTTTTTCCCCTTGATGTTGGTTGGTGCAATTTCTTCCTCTTATTTTAAATCCAGTTATACTTCTTGTGTTGGCTAGGTATTGATTATTTACTTTCACTTTGAAGCAACTTGCAAAGTAGCTAAGAATTGTGATGTAGCCCTGTAGAAGCGGTTGGACCAAGCAGAAAATATGGATTGTGAACCAGCTTCTTTCTTCTCTTTTTTTTCTTTTTTTCAAATCAAAGGATATATTGGTAAAATCATAATATAATTTAACACCGTAAGCCCTTTTGCCAAAACTTGAAAGTACAAGGGGTCAATTGTTCACTTTTAAAGTACAGGGATACAAAGTGTTTTTGGTCAATAGTACAGGAGAGCAAAGTGTATTTTCTCCTTTTTAAAATACACAAAAATCAAAACTCTATTATTCTGCCCATCTGATTATATATATATATATATATATATTTATTTATTTATTTATTGGAAGGGTAAAAATGAGTTTTCCGATTGGTTATGAATTATGAATGATGAAAGCTCAGAAGTGAGAACGAAATAAAGTACTACGGATGCCAGCGGCCTGTGGGGACAGGCAATGACGACTTGTTTGAAAGCTGTGATCCACAATTCTGTTCTCTTTTTTGGTTTCTATCAAATGTACTACATACATCGCATGTGCACATTATTATTTTTTAGTTAGTTTCATTTAATTAGAAAATAAATGTGATTAATTAGTGTACAATGTTCACTTGTTAATTATAAACCGTCATAGACTCCGCTTGTATTTGTATTAAGACAATGATTTTTATTATTTTTGGTAAATTACAAAGGGTTTTTAACCTTCTTTTCTTTAATTAACAGATTTTCTTGTAGTTATATTAAAATAAGAAGGTGTTTGTCCATAGGTCTTATTTATCCAAAAATCTCGTCATCTTTTTATTTTACCCAAAAAAATTTTTAATAAAAAATACATCAGTTTATTCTTTGATTTTGCATAAACTGATCTAGTTATAGAACAAAATTTATGAACACGCATCTTTTTTATGACATATTGACATAAACATATATCTTTAATTTTTACCCCAGGCGCGCATTTTCTCTCAAACGCTAACACCAACACTAAGTCCTTTTCATGTTGATGCATGATTTCTAATAATTTTAAGTCGAATTGATGAGGTAATTATGTGTATTTCAAACCAACTCAATCCAAGATATTCAGCCAATTGCAATAGATATGGGCTGCTTTAATTAGCAAAGCAGTGCTGTCATTCTGCTGCAAGAAATTAGCACTGACATCATGGCCCCCATGCGCACCTACTGTTTCATCTAACTTTCATCGCCATTCATCATCTAACTTTCCAATCAATATTGAACGCATAAGAATGAATGAATGAATGTATTATCAATTCTCACCCCACACAATATAATTATTAAATTTGATGGACTACCTCTACGGCTCAAAATGGCCTAGCCACTGTGGCCAGGCTGGCTAACCCAACAAATGCCAGAATAAAACAAGTTGGATTCGTATCTTTTTGCCCATTCTGTTCCAATTTCAATCAGCATGCGCATTAGGTGGGACCGTGGGAGTGAACACATTTCTTATTTCTAGTGATTAGTGACATGATCCAAGTGTTCATTATTCAATTTTATATATATATATATATATATATATATATATATATATATATATATATTATGTTAATTTTCCGTGGCTCTTACACCGTTGTTAAATATATGCTCATTTCTTTTATTTTATTTTATTTTTTTTAGAAAGGGAAATATAAATAGCTGTTCATTAAAAAATAAATATGTGTTGTGTTTGGAAGAAAGGATATGACAGTATACACCCTAGCATTTCTCTATCTTAGGGGTTGTTTTGGCAAACATAAAAATTTGGCCCTAGTTGATGATGAATTTGATTGTTTAGTAAGTTCATTTTCCTATAAATTTATTCATTAGTATTTTACGAAAATAAGGCATAAAATATAAATTTTGTTGAAAACTAATTTATATAAAAATATATGGTAATAAAATATTGAACCTAACTTGTAATGCTATATATCCCCAAAAGAAATTCAAATAAATCATAACCCTTCATTTATTATCAAGAGATAATTTATTAAAACAGAGAAGAATTGAATCATCTGTCACATCATTTGAAATATCTTTTTGGATAACTTTTTTTTAGGACGTATAGTAGTTTCCAACCTGATATAGTTTTTAGAATTTACAAATATTAGGAGGTTAAAACAAATATGAAAAAAAAATAAAAAATAAAAAAAATTATAGTCTATTAAAGATGAATTTGATCAATTTTTTATTTTAATACTATGCTCCATAATGGATTTTTTTTTTTTTTTTTAAACAAACTATAAACTAATTTTCAGATGAGCAATGCTTAGGTCTCGTTCTCTTCTCTCGTTTAATATTCCCGTTAGACAATCAAATTTCCACATCAGTATAGTGAAAATTCGAAAACATAGTGCAAACATAAATAAAATAAAATGAAAATTAAAAAAAAAAACTCAACGAAAACACAACAAAAAAATCACAGTGAAAACTTGAAAACATAGTGAAAATCCATAAAAATATAGTGAAAACACAGGGGGGGAAAAAAAAGTCAAGATATTTGAGGAGGAAGAAGAAGAAGAGCGAAAACGGTGGTGCGTTTGGAAATGGCGTCACTATCTTCCACCTCCCATTCCCTTCAATTTTCTTTTGTTTCTCCTTACATCTTTTGATTTGGCTCTTGAATGACACCAACCAATTATTTTATAGTTTTTCTTGTATTTTCTCACTAACCAAACAGATCCTTAACGTCAGGTTTGTAACCTTTGTCTTCAAACCATCACCTTCGTTAATTCCCACTATTTTAGAGAGAGAAAGTTGATGGGTATACAGAGAAAAAAATGATGAGTTTAATAGCCCTTTTCATATTTCCACATTTTAGAGAGATAAAGTTGTTGGGTACCGATTAGAAGATGATGAGTTTAATACCCACTATTTTAGAGAGAGAAAGTTGGGTAAACAGAGAAAAAGATGATGAGTTTAATAGCCGTTTTCATGTTTCCAACATTTTAGAGAAAGAAAGTTGTTGGGTGCTGAGTAGAAGATGAGTTGAATAGTAATTTTAATGTCTTTGATTTTTGACGATTTGTATGATGCAAGTGTATCCACTGCCACATTGACACATACAACGGGAATGACTAAAACTGGATTTTTTACCGTAAAAATATTTTTTTTTTTCCAAATAATTTCAAAATTTCCGACCTATTAATCTAATTCAATTTTTAGAATTTCTAAAAATTCCCTAAAATCATGAAAATGTTATAATTTGCTAAATATGTCACGTCATAACTTTGGTTTGGTTGTGGATCATGTATGGTGCGGATTTTTTTTTTATTTGGCCTTTTGGTCAATGTAAATCAGGTGTTTTGAAAAATCGACCGTTGAAGTGAATATCATTCCTATGTACTATAAACATGCTAGAAATCACAGTAATCTGATGATCGATTTATGAGATACTGATTGTGAAAAATTTTAACAGTTTGTATACATGAATAATATTTAATCTAACAGTCGATTTTTCAAAACACCTTATTTATATTGGCCAAAAGACCAAATAAAAAAAAATCCACATCATACATGATCCGCAGACAAACCAAACCCGTCTCATGTCATGTGCAGGGAGTCATAAAGCTGCGTAAAGTGACCAGCAAAAACGAGCGTTAAGAGACAAACGCGGGACAGCGCGTGGAACTGGCGGTGATAACTGATATCTGATAAATGATGGCGGAAAACAGAGTGATTTCGACCGTGTATCAAATTTGGCAACAATAAAAACAAAACCAAAAACCGCACGTTCCTACCTACGAGGCACATTCGCCGCCAGAAGCGACGGACAAAGACCGACAGATAGATATAAAGAGAGAGAGAGAGAGAGGTTCTGTAACTTATATTGGTGGTGGGTTTGCGATTTATCCCTGAAAGACAGAGAGAGAGAGAGAGAGAGAGAGAGATTTGAGGGTATCGAGTCGCAAAGCTCACCCACCCTGACCCGGCCATCTGCTACTACGGTAGATAATAAAGGGTGTGGTGAGGTTCTCTCAGGCCACCAAGCGAAGCGCTTTTAGGCGAAGGAAGTGATTCTCCAACGCAACTTTCATTTTTCACAATTCTTCCATCTCTGCTGTTTTTAAAATAGGTATGTTTTATATATATATGTAATTCGAGAGAATGCTTTGGTAATAATAGGGTGGATGGTGATTTTGATCTCCTAACAATGCAACCATTTGGAGGAAATGACTCAATTTCTCACTGATCCTTGGGATTTTGAGCTGAAATTGACCATGGGAATTGGAACTCGGACATTGAAGAAAAAGATATCAGAAACCATTGAAAAATGTAACTCTTTATAATTAATTTTCGAAAAATTTGCGTTGAAGGCACTCAAATTAACATGGGAGAAAAGAAGAGAAATGGATTAATTAAATTACAGGTTGCATGAATTAACTCCATATTTGGATTATATATAGCAAGTTTTGTAATTCTATCAACTACCTTTCATAGATTTTAGTTGCATCGGCTAATTAAACAAACATATAAGAATTCTCTATCTTTAATGAAGTAATCAAAGCCATTAACTCAACATTTCTGTTCATTAAATGAATTTTTATTGCTAAATGGGGCATTGTGTTTGGGTGATCCACTCCACTGTCTGATTAATTATCATTATGATTCAATTACAGAGCAGTTGAAAATGATTGAGTTGTCTGGCACAAGAAAGTGCTCTATCACAGTGTGGCGTAAATTCGTGGGGTTTTACTTTCTAACTTTGATCCGGAGGCCATATTTATCTGGTGTTAATATGACCCAATTTGTGATTGCTCTTTCTTTATCCCATGTCTTTCCTAATGGCTTATTATGTGCAAGAATGCAAGTGACATTTCTATGGTTTATTGAACCATGGAAAGTAGCATCCATTATTTGCCAATTAAGAAACAAAGGAAAAAATTTGCTTTTGCACATGATCCATGAACCAAATATTTTTCTCTTCATTCACAACCGAATGCTATCGATCTGATACACTTTCTTCACATCCATCTTCCTTGAGAAATGATCCAATTTGTTCTCATGCTATTAACATTAGATAAGTTTTTTTTTTTTTTTTTTTCCTGAATTTCTTCTATAAACTTAAGAACTCCATAAAGTTGTATTTGTCTACTTGAAAATTTTAAAAATTGATCTTGATTGTTACATTGGTTGTGCAGAAGAGAAGCTTAGAAACTGAATGGACAACCGCAGCGATGGATCTCCCCTAGTTGCTAAGAATTCTTGCCCGGATGCACCTCCATTACCTGGTCCATCAACAATCAGTTATCATCAAAAGAAGTTATGGATGGATGAATCACCACTAGGAAGATACAGCTCTGTCTCTACAGCAGCGAGGGATCTGTGGGATCGCCTCTTTGATGAAGCTTATAGAGCAGATGTGACTATTAATACTGATAATGGTGGCATCATCTATGCGCATGCCAGTATTCTTGTAAGTTCTCTTGTCACACATCAGTTACTAAAAGCTGTATTGTATAATCGACGTTGTTCCTGCTTGAGTGATAAATGATAATACATGAAATTTTTGGTGAGGGATATAACTACCCAATACTTTTTGAAGAACAACTTTTGAACATGAAGACATGATATTCAAATGTTTGTTTCCTTTTATAAAGGAATTAGAAGAAGAATTTTGGGTATCTTTGCATTTATAGTCTAAATAAGCAAAACCATTTGTATTATGACTGTGTTTAACAGACGGAATTCTTATAATTCTCTTGGTCAAGTGCTATGGGCTTGCATTTGTTTCTTGTTCACTACTGTTTCTACAATTCAAGCGATCTCACTACTACATTGAAGCATGTGAATATAGGCATCACCTGGAGTCCTGGACTCTGATTGTGTCATTTAACATTAAATTGCGAAAGTAAGAGAAAGTATGATTGGTTCGGCATGTTGACACGGTATCTTAAATTATATTGTCTGTTTTGATGTTTTCCTACAGGGCATGGCTTCTCCTGTGCTGAAAGGCATGTTAAAACAATCAAGAGGTCATGGTCGTCGGCGATCAATCTCAATCCGCGGTGCTCCCCATGAGGCAGTTCGAGTTTTCATTCGATTCTTGTACTCTTTTTGGTAACTACTTTCTCCTCATCAGTGCTTATTGTATTGCTGTGTTCCTTGGATCTAATTTGATTCATGGATTTTCTTCACATCTGGGTCAGATTTCAGAATTGTGGAGAGCCATCCTGTTACATATTCTTGCATTAGGTGAATCATTGCGCAGCATTTTTAAGTCATGTTGTAGGAGTAAGCCATTACCTTCTGGGTGGAATTTCCACAACATGGTTGTTATTCTTAGCAAGAATTATTGCAGTAGGATGATGGCTAGGAGAATTTGAAAGGTGTTATGGTATTAAGATCTCCAAGGTTTAGCCAAGGCTTAGCTCAGGACCCTGCAACTCATTGTATTTGAAGTTGGAACTTTGATTTCGAAATTAAGTCTATTGATTTTTTTTTTCAGACAGTATTATATGTTTGATAATGTTCACTTCATTTTGATTTCAACATGTTTGACCATAAGCCAAACTATTTTTGGCGTATCCCTGGAGGAGAGTTAAAACCATTAGAAGAAAGCGTTGTTAATTCTACTCTGATATTTCCTTTTCTTCTTCTTGTTATATGTTAGCATTGTGCTGCTTTGTGCTAATTTTCATTGTTGATCCTTGTAGCTATGAGCAAGAAGAAATGGAGGAATTCGTCTTGCATCTATTGGTGCTTTCACATGTGTTTGTGGTTCCCCAGTTGAAGAGAGTGTGTGAGTGGCGACTTGAGCAGGGTATGCTCAACATGGAGAATGTCATTGACATCTTTCAGGTTTCACTACTATGTGATGCCCCTCGGCTTAGCCTCATTTGTCACCGTATGATCTTAAAGAACTTTAAGGCTGTTGCTGTTACTGAAGGATGGAAAGCGATGAAGCAGAGCCACCCAAGGCTAGAAAAAGAACTTCTGGAGTCTTTGATTGACGCAGATAATGTGAGAATTATTATTATTATTATTTTTCTTCGTTATCCCCTATCTGTATTATGATCTGAAGTAATGTGTTAATTTCACTTCCAGAGACAAAAGGAGAAGTTGAGAAAATTAAATGAGAGGAAGATCTATTTACAATTATATGAGGCAATGGAGGCTCTTGTTCATATATTTAGAGATGGCTGCCAGACGATTGGCCCACACGATAAGGTTTTTAAAAAAGATCAGGCACCTTGTAAATTCGATGCTTGCAAGGGATTGGAATTGCTAGTCCGCCATTTTGCCAGTTGTAAGATGAGAGTTCCTGGTGGTTGTGTTCATTGCAAGAGAATGTGGCAGCTCTTGGAATTACACTCCCGTCTCTGCGCTGATTCAAATGAATGTAGAGTTCCTTTGTGCAGGTTCGCTTCTTAATCTTTGCGCCAATTATCTCTGTGATAATTATCAGAATACTTCAAAAATTCTATCATTTTTCTGTGGATAGCATGCTAGATGTCTTCTTTCCATTAAAAAAAAAAAAAAATGGTTCTTAAACTTTCCATTAACTCAAGTGTCTTCCATTTCAGGAATTTTAAGGACAGAACTAAGAAACAGAGCAAGAAAGACGAGATTAAGTGGAGAATACTGGTCAGAAAGATATTGAGAACGAAGAGCATCGCGGGGGCACCATTTTTTTCATCGGCAATTGCTGGCTCTGCATGAAAACTGTAAATTTGGTGTAATTGCCTATATATGTAGGGAGACTCCTATCAAAATATTTGGGTGGGATTCCTTTGTATCTCAATTTGAAATAATGAAGCAGAGAATCACTTCCTCTCAAATTTCCTGCCTTTTTTTAACATCTTCAGAAGCTGCAGAAAATATGACATAATGCTCTAATGCAGTGAGCATCGAACTCCGGTTCTAATAGCATCTCCAATGGGGGTGCCATTTGGAGTGCCAAATTTTGACGATGACACCCCTTGTTACTAAATTTGGCACTTGCCATTTGTGTCATGTCATGCTTTCTATTCAATATGTGAGAAATGTCAAAATATAGCATTAATGAATGTATTAGAGATGTTCTAAACAGGCGGATGCACACTTGTCTTATGAGGTTTAGGGAGAAATTTAGTGGGTATTTAGGTTTTTGTTGTGGCTCTATTTGGATCTTAAAAAGGAGGCAGCAAATTTTCTTAGAAATAAATTCCATCTAAAGTAATTTTTCATCTTGTTTTTGTCCTTTCATTTTCCTAAATTTTCTTGGTTTCCAAACAGAGGCTTAAAAAGCATATGGCATTCACTTCATCTTAAAAACAAACTATACATTGCAAGTCTTTGCAAATATAAAAGGTAGACGAAGTGAGTTTGAGTTGTTGAACTCCCACACACAAAAACGAAAGAAATGGATGTGATGCAGCTTTCAGCAGTAGCTGGAGGTTGTGTGACACTCGCCAAAAAGCATGTGCAGGGCAGCATCTTTCTACTTGAAAATTTTCTGCCAGTCCCTCTCAAAGAAGAGGTCAGCAAAGTTCATAGATGAAAACCATCGTTTTCATGGGCCAGTGTGCCCAAGGAGTCATTCTCATAAGAAATATTGACAATTTTTAAGATGTGAAGGATGATTAGCAGGTGGACATTTACGGCCGACAAATTCACAATTTTCTTTTAAGAATTGATGTCACAGTCGCCCATCTAGTGGTCTGTGTTTGAGCTGCAAAGCATTTGGAATGAAGTTGCTATCTTCATTAAAAATTGAAAAGGGACACTGGCATTTGTGGTCCGCTTTTAATTTCCACACCCTACGTAGATTAAGAGCAATAGCAATGTTATTTCCCCCACCGCGTCTATTTCACTCATTTATTTACATCCATTTTAGTTGACATACAATGCGTGCTTCGCATTATTAAGAGTAAAAATTTTATACTTTCAAAATCATAAAAAGTATTGATACACATGAGATGGGTGGTCAAGTATGAACGAAATAGATGGATGAAATAGTATTTTTCATATAATAATGTGCAGTTAGTTCCGTGGAACATGAACAGCACTATCCAAAAGTTATATATATATATAAATGTTCTTACGATGGATGCCTCATTTTAACTAAAATCAGATAAGACCCTTGAGTCATTAGATTGGAATCTTGAGATGAATCATGCATTAAGTGAATTGGAATCCAATGGCTTGTGTTTTTAGCTGATTTTAATTAAAATGAGGTATAGCTGATAAGATCATGACTATATATATATATTATTTGCCTAGAATTCAAAATAGTAAGAGGGACCTGTTCAAATCAATCCAAGGTAATGAGATGGAAAAAAGTAATCCAATTTTAATTCCTTGTTAATAGCTTAAGGAAACGTTTATGAAAATGAATTTGATCAATTTTTGTTTTATAATATCTTTTAAGATCAACTATAAATAAATTTTATTAATTTAAAAATTAAATAAGAGAAAGATAATGAAGATAATTTGATCTAATTTACAGAATTTCCAAACATACGCTAAGACCATTTGGAGGGGAAGAAAGAGAAGACAAGTTGCTGAAAATTGTCCTTTTCTTAAATTAAAAAAAAAAATTAATTTTTTTTTTCCATCACTCAAGCCCATGCTGAATATTTTGGCGGGCATTGCCAAACTAACATGGAAGATACAGTCTGGGCATTTATATATATATCACACGTGCGTACTACTGCGACGGCAGAACGCAGGGGCCTGAAAGGGATCTTTTATCTTGCTTCGGTATGGTTCTTTACTTCGTCTTCGATATATCTTTTTCGACAGTAACTGTTTGATAGCGTAGTAAAGGAAAATCAAAGAAGCTACCTACATTTGATTTCACAGAAGCATTTTTACAATCATTTGGTGCCCATCGCCTCACTTGGGATGTGATTGAGCTTGGCCAAAAACATGTATCTTTCTCTCACTTCCCATCTACTTCGGGGCAACTTTCATTTTTGGAACAACAAGTGAGCTATTTAAAAATGCTTGGAAATTGCCTTTTGTGTGTGTGTGTGTTTTTTTTTTAAATGTTCTCTTCTTCGCCTGCAGAACAAGAACATATTTGTTGGCACAAATACACACCCAAATTCATTTCCAACAGCTATGAACTATCTAAATACCTAAAATACCTAAACAATAAGGTGGTATAGAGACGTCACCATAAGAATGCTGAAAAACTGCTGCTTATTATTATTAGTAAGAGACAAATAAATGCAGAAAAATACATATACATTACATCTAAAGATTATGTTTTCTTGAAGACGTATACAGAATAGGTTAAATTGAATAAAACTGACTTAACTATTGCAATTTGTGTGGGAGTAGGAAAGAAAGTTTTTTTTTTTTTTTTTTTT
>JAESVK010001383.1:533006-582797 GCA_017140935.1 Hamamelis virginiana | reverse complement strand
GTTCCTCAAAATACATTTCCATTCAGCGAACTCTCTGTCATTGCTACATTGTTGGGTGATGAATGTTGAAAACCATCAATGTTGTTTTATAGACCCTTTCACAGCTGCTGCTTCTTATTTGATTTCTAACCTGTGGAGACTATGGCTCTGCAGCCTTCATGCAATGTGTGTTTCTCCTTCTAGAGGAAGTCCCTACTTTGGCAATGGAGAGTGATCACTATGTGTGGACATGGGATATTTTTTGGTACTGAGAGAGTCCTTCTGAAGTGGTTTCAACAGATACCATCTTACTCCTTTGCCGGGCTCGTAACAAAAGAAAGAGAGATGCACCAGGTAATGGTTCAATTTAAAAAGAGTGAGGAACCATGGGAGTATCAGCTAATTTGATTGTCCTTTGAAGAGATTCTGGTGCATGGTCTTCATATATCATGGTGACATGCTTTCCTCATCAGAACTATTATCTTGTCTTACATTAAACCTGTTGAGAACTGGTAGTGAAGCAGTTGCCGGTATTCGAAAGGATCTAGTAGAACCAACCATTGCTCTATCCTGCATTCTCCCTACTTCTTTGCACACATGATCCAATACAGCAAGAAAATCTCTTACAATCATGAAGATTCTGAAAGGATGGGCTTCCTCCTTTGCCACGTTACCATGAAAATACTCTGTCACCTCTTTCACCAGGGACAAAGCCTTTCTTTCGTCAGCCTTAATCCTTATGATTTCTTCTTCAGCCTCTTTAAGAAATAGCTTCATCGAGTCGAAGAATCTCCCCTGCATATCTGGCTTCTCATATTGGAAAACCAATCTGACTTTCTCAAGGCCCATTTCAAGCTTTGTGACGTAGCTGTTCAAGACATCCGAGTCCATACCTGCCGCTTTTTTGACATTGCTCAGGTCTCTGCCCAGCCCAGATACGACCTGCAATCCTTGTTTCTTGAAATCCTCCTCCTTCATTTGAGGTTGCATTTTCTTTTGAAGATTCTCATTTCCAGGATCAGAGCCTGTGCCTTCGGACCTAATAATTTCTTGAACCACAAAGTGGAGCAATGTCGTCTTCCCATCTGTACCTTTTATATCTACTAGTTTTAAGAGTGTATCGAGTTTAAAAGCTGTTGCATCACCTCGGTTGGTGCCATCGTTCATTCGGTTTCCTGTCCTGAGAACAGCTTCAAGGAGTTTGAGGAATAACCGGCTGTTCTTTAATTCTTCACTTGCTGCCTGAGAAATATGACCAATAATGATAATAATTAGCTAACTCTAATGTACATTCTCCCTGATTCAAGATGCAAACATATCATAAATAATAAGATATAAGGAGTAAGGTTGTGGGAGTCAGCATTTGCAAACTACAGGAGATAAAGATAACAAGGCATTGAACCTTGTTGATAGTAAAATTTCAGAAAATGGAATAGGGTTAGGGTTTTTTTTTTCTGCTGTACCTCTAGGGTCTGAAAAGACTTTCTTAGGTATTTCACTTCTGTATCGAAGTTGGCTCTATATAGCATGGCTTCAACTCTTTTAAAGGCAAATGGAATATCAAGTATTGCCTTGAGAAACCGTTCTGCAGATCCTAGTTTTGAGATGTCACCTCTGTAGTCTCGGAGTTTAATTTCTTCCTCCTTGGTTGGAGCCATCTTAACCAAGGTTTCCAAAAGCTCAGCACCCAAGCCTTCCGGGTTCCCTGTTGCACCCAAACACATGTTGCACATAATGTACCTAACTGAAAGTGCAGGACTCAAAAGAAAATAATTTGCAAAGGCAAGGACCATAATAAACATTTCATGGACATCTTGTTTTCTCTCTCCCTTCCTTTTAACCTTGGTAACATTTGTAAATTGCCGATGTTGCTTATACAACACAAAACATGCATATAGCACTCTGTTGAGATTGTGCAATTATAGTTCTGCTCTGTTACTGCAACTTGTTAATTTATAAGCCAATTTTTTTTAGCAGGATCAGTTTTCACTAGGTCCTTTTGCCCTGTGTCATTGATGATACCCTGTTTGTGGCTTTTGTCTGTCTAGTTTTGTATATCTATATACTTGTACAAATGTATCTTTGCCTTACAGAATCTTAAAATATCGAAGTAGTTATATTGAAACAACTGATTGGTAAGACTTTCCCGATAATGCAAATTGCTGTAATTACTGCTTTCGTGTTTAAAGTTAGTATGTCTAAGTGGTTAAGTAGTGCTAGCGAATTGAGAGCGATCACAATTGCTTCATATTAATTTGGTTTTTAGCTGTGTGCATGAGCCTAAATAACTGCAGACATGTTTTGACCATTGCTTCTTGTAAATTTGTTATTGAGGTCAGTGGGCCGTGTCATTGTGACTAAAGTATGAAGGGAACATCCTAGCTACCCTCTTATGAATCTCCTGATGTTGGTAAAATATAATGTTATCCCGAGCCATGTCACTTTTGGAAGTAGGAAGCTAATGTAGTCAAAATGCAACACGGGCATTGCTGAGGAGACCATCTTGTTATGTCCTCTAAAGCCCTGGCAAGAGATTCTAATGAGTTGGTGGCCTTTGCGTGCTTAGGTGATGTGAGATGTTAAGGCATAATACCTTGGAAATAATAGATAGAGCACAAATGATATAATGAATTGAGACATATTAATAGGTTGAAACAATTGACATGGTAAATGGGAAAAGAAACTCAATTAATTGGCTTGGGTTTTTGTACAAAGAAAAGAGGATGAATGAATATGGGGTATTATTGATTAGAGCTTAAAGTGTGATTTAGGAAGTGCAAAACTTTGAACTTTCTTTCATTTTGAGAAATTGATGACTCGTTGAAAATCTTCAATCAATGGAAAAAAGAATTCATGTTGGCGAAGATTTGGCATTCCTGAGGTTTTTTAGTTTTCATGGAAAACCCTTGAAATATAGTAGATCATGGTCATAAGATAGGAAGTAGAAGGTTGGAAAGGATTGTTAGAAGTCTGTCAGTTGATCTCGATAAGACAGATGTTCAATGATTGAGCTAATGATGTGCACTTCAATGAGCACAAGAAACAGTGAAGTGTAGAGGATCAATGTTCTAGTATTGTTGATGATAATGGATGTTTGGTATTATATTCTTGTAATTGGATCTTAAAGATCTTTGACAGTTTTGACAGTCCCTTCTTTTTCTTTTTCTTTTTCTTCTGTAAATTAATATGGTGTTTTAAGTATTTTTAGTGGCAACCATTCCACCACACTAGTTTCTCTCCTATTTTGAATTTTGGAGAATGAAATGCAAGCCCTTCACAATTTAGGTACACAAAATCTATCTACTTATCTTTTGACATGAATTAACAATATTATGTGAATTGAAGCACATATGAGCAATCAAATTAAGATTTGAGAGTGAATATAAATAGTAGAAGTTTCAGAAGATTCAAATTTCTATCACTTGGCTGCCTCCACTTATAGGGAGTCTCAGTCACTATGGCATTGCCTTTGTCTATCTCTCTCGAGTAAACCAGAGAATTTAATTCTCTTCCATCTTCTATAGAGATAGTTCAACCTTCACTACTAATCAGACGAACCTTCACTACTAATCAGACACAGAATAGAATAAAAGTACATACCATCTAAGAGAGCTTCTGACACCTCATCCCGTGTTACGTTCAATGCTCTTAATAGAATTGCTATGTTCTGTGACTTCTTTGGGTCCAAGACCTTGTTCTCCTGTTCAACAGGAGGCAAAACTAATCTTTTTGTTGCTTCTTTTGGAGCTGAATTTGTGGAATTGCAGCCAAACAGAGTTTCCATCATGTCCTCATTTAATCTGCAAACAAGTGAAATATCTTCAAGATCAGAGATTGTATATATCAGGGTTAAAGTTAGCATAGCACCAAAAATCATTAATGCTTACTGAAAGGAGCTTGATTTTAGCTGGTCCCAAACGGTGGCCCGGTCCGAGGTTGCCCGGACTTTATCCCAATGCAGAGGCTTTAACTTGGGTCTTCCTCCTTCCATTTCTTCCGAATCAACCCGCTCCAAAGAACTGCCACCATTAGTAACTTCCTCTACAGGGTTTTGTATATCAGTCCTAGAATTTGCTTTAGGATTAAGAATTTGAGATTGTTGGATTCTCAATACTTGGGAAGGTGTTGAGGGGTTACTCCTATCCGAAAATCCCAATTTTCGTGGTGTCGATAGTGGTGGCGGAGGCGGCGGCGGAGGCGGGACTGGAATATTTGATGACTGGGGGAATGGCTTGTGTATAGACTGCAGAATTGCCAAATTTGGTGGTGGGGGCGGTGATGAAAATTTTGTTCTTCTGGGTGTATATGGAAGAGTCGGTTGATTATACTGAACTTGAGGTTGTTGTGGTAGTGGTGGCGGAGGAGGTGGTGGTGGTGGTGGCGGGGGCGGCGCGGGCGGCTGCTGAAGCTGCTTTATCGATGGTATATTATTGGCATGTTTCATATCCGGGGATGAAGCTGAAAGCCGCGATTTAGGAGAAGTCCTTTTGGAATGAGGAACAGAAGTAGTACCATGTGTTGCCAAATTGTTGTTGCTGCTGCTCAGATAACTCGGACGAGAAACAGGGCCATAAGTATCTTCTTCATTGCTGATCAACGAGCCCTGTGGCGTATAAAATGTTGTCTCATGACTCTCCTCGTCGGAGGACGACATCCCCGGCGGCGAATTTCTACTCGGATTCTTTGTAAGTGGCGGCAGGGGCTGCAATTCAGGACTAGGACGATACCGATCGGATCTCTTGACCGAATTCAACTTATGGTAAGGTGACCCATTAGCCCCATGAGTCCCATTAGCTCCATTTGGCTCAGTAACCGATCTCCGGTTCGATGGCTCCATAGTTCCAATATAAAGTAAACTCGATGAAGGCACTATTGATTCATCGGCAAAGCTCTGAGAATTGCCGCCGACAAGCTTTTGAGATTCACTTGGGTGTTTTGCCCTGTGCCTATAGAGGAAGAATGCAAGTGCTGATAACATACCCAGAGTGACAATTCCAACAGAAATTGCAATTGCCACTTTTTTGGTTGGCTTGGCTGGCTGCGTTGCTGTGGGAATTGGGAGTGAGCCATTTGAAGCTGCCGCCGGTGATGGTGGCGGTGGAGTCTGATCCTGGTTTGGTCCTGTGGGGACTTCTGGGAAGAAGGGTTGGTCGGGGTTAGGAAAAGAGCTGTCCGGAGGAGGTGGCGGTGGCGGTGAATCGGCGGCGGGTGGTGGCGCTGAAGTTACCGGATACAATGGCTGGTGGAGAATTCTCCGGTGAGTTTCTCCACTTAAATGTTGAATTAGACTAACCCCTTTTGCAGTATAGATTATAAAACAGAGTTGTAATGATATGATGATCATAAAGAGGTTGAAATGATGAGCTTTCATGGCTAATTTTCTAGGGTCGCTCTTATTTTCTTTTCTTTCTTACAATTCATCTCCGTTTTTGACTTGCAAGTTTCTCTCTCTAACCAGACAGAGAGAGAAAGAGAGACAGAGAAGCTTCTTTCGGCTGCAAGATCTGGATGCCCGGGTGGTGCTGACGTCAGTAAGAGAACCGGAGTTGCTTTAATTATTATTATTTTTATTTGTTTTTTTTTTAATTTTTACGGCGGTGGTATGGGGTAAGGAATGCCACGTGGCAATGAGAATCTACTTTAGTGGTCCTTTATTAAAAATGAAATGGAGGACGATGGGCATGTAGTGGTGGGATTAAAGGGCACGTTCATGGCCTTTTTCGTCAATTAATTATTAACTCCTATATCTTTCGTTTAGAACGAGGCCAATTAAAGACACAGTCTTTACTAATTTTTACCCTTTGGTGCCGTTTAAACCCTGTGTCTGCCCTGCCACCTACTTTTTTTTATCAAGTACGAGTTCAAAACCCCGAACAGTGTAAATCACCCAAGTTGCCTTGTTGCAGGCTCTCTTTATGCTTGTAGGGTACTATTTAAATGCCCAAAAAACTTTGATCCACTGCATTATATTATATGATAGTTGATATGCATGTATCATTAATAATTTGATATGTCATATTAGATTACTTCCTCTGTTTCAATTTATTTGTTTATATTAGCTAAATATACAGTTTAAGAAACGTGAAATTCGTTATAATTTTTAATTTAAAAAATTAAAGTGATCACATATTTTGAGATATTCTAAAATGGAAAGATGATCACATAAATTGAGACGGAGGTAGTAATTGTTATGTTAAATTTTATTCAGTAAATCATTATTTGCCGGTTGACAGAATAAAAATATAATTTGACATGTAATGAAATAAGCAACAATTTTATAGGAGAAATTACTTTTTGCCCTCCTGAATTATAGGCCGTTTTCATGTTGGTTTCTTGTCTTTTCGATTGCATCAATGTGTTCCTAAATTATTTGATTGTATCAAATTATCATATTCTATAAGTTAGCCAATTATATCTTACTGAAAAATGATGTTACGTCTTTTCTTTTCTTTTTATGCAGTATTTATTCTATACGCATATCAGTGAAGTTTCATGACTTTTTTCAATATATTTTAATTTTTATGAATTATTTTTTTCATATAGTAAATAGAATTCATAATAAATAAAATATATTGATAAAAATTATGAATTTTCACCGATATGCCTATAGACCTATTAGTAATTCAAGGTAAATACTGCATAAGAAAATAGCAAGTTTAACACCATTTTTCAGTCAAAAAAAAAAAAAACTTAGAGAAGAGAATAATTTGAAAATTGCTAATAGTTCAAGAGCACATTGATGCAAACGAAATCACATGGCCAACATAAAAACAACCTATAATTTAAGAAAGCAAAGTGTAATTTTCCCAACTTTATAAGAAAAGAAGAAAAATGATGATGATTTTCACTTTTCACCCTCTTATTTGTGAATTAAGGAAGAAAATAAAATGATCTTTATTCTTCCAACTTGGGAGTGGGAAAAATAAAAAACAATTTTATTTTAAGATGACAAGTGTCTTCTAATAGTACGGTATCGTATTTATGTGTAAATTTGACTTAGCCATAACTAATTATGGTAAGAAGTGCTGTGGATGATCTTTCCACACGAGAATTGTTACTGCATGTGGCGGTAGCATGTTTGACGGGGGAACATATTGTTATTATTATTATTTTTATTATTATTATTATTACCAATTTTAATGTGGATGGTGATGTGGCGTATTGTCCTATGATGGGAATATGGGATGAAATCAGTGGGGCATGAATGCTGACATCTCCAAATTATTTGAACACACAAAGGTTATATATGTAATTTTGATGAAAAAGGTTATCTACCTGCTTAACGTTTTGCTCTTTTTGCAGTCTTTCTATTTGCTACAAATGGATCCACCGATCCACCGACCATCTATCCCTCTCGCACGTCCAAGAGCATATGCTTTTGGACTTTTCTCTTTATGCAAAGACAATACTATCCTTTTCATGACTTTATAATGGCCTTTGTGCTAATTAGGATTAGTGTTTCGTTTGTAGCAAATGGAATTGGCATTCGGTGGAATTATTACTATTATTCTACTCAAAGCATTGTTTGGTTTTAGCAATTTGAAAGAAGCCAATGATAAAGAGTTCCTTCTTTTTCTTTTTCTTTTTTTTCTTTTCAGGGAAAGAGTTAACTTATTATAGAAAAACACCCATGTTTCTCAATAGAAATACATGTATTTATTAACTCCAAGGTGGGTAATTCAGTGGCAGAGCAATCAGGGTTAAGGGCGTACCAAGTTTTTTGGTCCTGTGTTCGACTCCCATTAGTTGCTAACATCCGGGACCACTGACCGCAAGGCACAATTCTTATTTTGGAAATCTTGTTCACGGTATAGAATTTAGTCTAGTGCGCGTAAACTGGTTCAGGATACCTGTATATCAAAAAAATTAAAAAAATACATATCTTTATTCATAGACATTATTATAGTCCTTTTCATGATTTTTATAATACTTTGTGTAAATTAAGATTAGTATTATATCAAACGGTCTCGTAGTCTAATTGGTATTTTTTTTTTCTCACTTATACAATTTTGAGATTTGAAAGAAGTCACGGATAAAATTAAAGTTTATTATCTTTATTCAAGAATTCATTATACTAACATGATAGAAAATAAATATATACTTTTTACTGTATTTTTTGTTGTTTAGTAGTATTTCTTCTCTCTTACAAGTCAAAATTTTAAATTCGAATTTGCATTATGTACAAATGTCCGTTAGGATTTTTTCTAAAACCTAAAAAATAAATAAAATAAAATGAATTGATTCATTTAAATTTTAATCTAATTACTCTAGAAGTCTTACTAATTGAATAATTAAGGAATGATTTTTTGTCGGTGATTGTTACCAGCAAAACCATTAGAGTAAACAGGGAGATCCTAATAAATTATTGAAAAAGTGGTCCATTAGAAGACTATTTTATGTAGAGTTTGTCATTACGGAAACATTATTAAAGACAATTTCACTAAATCATATTGGTAGTGAAATATGGTGGAAGCAAACAAAAGCAATGGATTTTCTTGTCGATTTGGACCCTACTTTCCGAGAAAAATCAGTTAGCTTACAAACTTTACTAAACAGTAAATAGGATTCATAAGTAGTAAGTAGGAAAAACCTTTAAGAACACAACTAAAGTATTATTTTATGGATAAGGCAGTCAAAAGAAATAGCTGTCAAATCATGAATTGAAACAAATATTTATTATATTGGGGTTAAAATTAAAATTTGTCTGAATCACTTGATTTATAGGGACCAATTATTGCAAATTGCATGTATTTTTTTAATTTCTTTTCCAAATCATCATTCACCAACCAATATTTCTGAATTGTTTAAGCCTTGGGAGTTTAGAAAAGTTGAGAAGTCGATAAAGAATATTTTTTTTAATATATATATATATATATATATTATGATTTTTCTTTCTTTAATTACCTTATTATTTTCGAATCCAAACATAGTATAAAATTTTCACCCCAATCTCTTTCAACTTTCATTTTCTAAACAGGAACATTGATAATTTGTAAAATATTGATTTCATGGGAATTGATGAATAATTATTCAAATTTTTTGGAAAAAGGGTTGATGTTTTTCATTCAAAAATAAAAATAAAAATAAAAATTCAAAATTTTCAAACAAAAACACGTCCTTAATGGCCCATTTCATTAGCTTTTTCTAAAAGCACTTTGAGAGAATTATTTCTTCAATTATCTCTTTAGAGTTACGGTCTAATCATATTTTCACATATCAAAATTTCAATACGAGAAGTAATTGTGACAAAAGTTGGGGCTTCCTACCTTCTGTCTCAATTACTTCTGGTATGAAAATTTTGCAAACAATCATGTCACACTCCTCAAGTTATCTAGAAATAATTATCACTCCATCTCATAAATCAAGTACAATTTTAAGTTCCAAAAGTGATTAAAAAAAAAAAAGTTAACCCAAACGGTCCCTAAGGTTGGATATGCTCTTAATTAGGTAATTCGTTCAGTCATATCTATATTTATATCCAAATAATTAATTTTAATTTTAAGGCTAAAAACGAAAAACCATGAGCCAATATACAATGCATCTTTTTAATTTGGTTGGGTTAGTGGGGGATTATCTTTGGCTTCCTTTAGAATTTGCCCATCTATAACCCATTAGCAAAACTAGGCCATGGGTAATGTGCCAAATGTGCAATTGCAATGCCTTGTGTTCTCTAATTTAAAATGATTCAAAGTCCAAAATATAAGAATTCTTTACCCTAAATCCTAAATTGGCACCAGCATCGATCTTGTGCTCAAATTCTAACTACAAGATGCTTGCTTGGTTTCATGTAGAATGTTGAGGATCTAGCTTTACTTCACGGCCATGCAATCCAACAAAATCTAATAATCTATAGCAATGCCCAATGGATGCGCTTTCTTCCCTTTTATTCTACACGGCAATGTGCATGCATCATGCGTGATACTGACTTTTCAGTTTTCACCACCTAATATTTGTACGAATTGGACTTCCTATTTTCTATTAGACATTGATGGGAGAAATGACCTAAATCTTATTTTCTTATTTTATTCTACACGGCAATTACCTAAATTTTATCATTTACAAATGAGTTTAATTGATATTAATTTTTATATTATTTGATAAGTTTATTTTTTTTTTTACGAATCAATTCATTTTTTTAAATAAAATATAAGGCATAAATACATAAATATTTATATTTATAAATATAAATATTCTTCTGTCCCGCTTTTATGTACCACACTCTGTCCCCTCTCACAGAAATTCACCTTGAAAATTTCACATTTTAATAAATATTATATTTATATTTTCAAGGTATACTTTTGTGAGAGGGGATAGAAAGTGGTACATAAAAAGTGGGACAGAAGATCTCAGTACTCCTCCAATTCGGCGTCTATACCCTTCCAAAGAAATGATGTCTGGCAATGTAATTCTTTCCTTCTAATACTGATTATTTTCTTCAAATACCAATTGAAATACATACAAAAATCTCTTTCAATTTTACAATTTTTGTTTGGAAATAAGTCTAATTTTTCTTTCAAGCACTAAATGTTACATTCTACTAAATTTAAGATGAGAAATTTTGAATCTGAACACATGAAATTGCCCTTGTGGCTCATGCACAGAACATTTAAGGTAATTAATGTTACATTCTACTAAATTCAACATGTAAGTTTTTCAGGAAGGACCCACTAATTACTAAGTCCAATTGACTAATTTGCTTCTCACATTTGTTTTTTGGCTTCTGGGGAAACAGAATGCCAAAACCAAAGGTAAAAGAAAGAAAGAGTGTGATGATTTTTGAGGTACATTTGGTACATGGAGTGGACACCAAGAAACCTTTTAGCCTTCCTCCATATTTATTCTCAAGTCTATCTGAGGAATCCAATTCACAGGACAAAATCATGCTTTTCTTCCCCCTTTTTCTTTCCCTTCCCTATCTAATGAGATTGCAAACACGATCTTTAGATCCGAAAGCAACAAAATGGAATCCCATTTTGGTATCAATCTCTCGAATGATCAATTTCTCACTCTAGACATTTTTATTATCGCATTCTACAAGTTACAAAAGCATTAGATAGAATCTAATTCCGCAAGAATGCCTTGTGTGTTTGAGAATTCCTTCTCCCATTTTTGGGAAATTTTTTGAAATAATAATACTACAAGTCTTAGGTGGTAGTATACCTAAGAGTGATGAATATCGCATACTTAGTACTTTTCTTAGGTGCTTATTTATTGGCGATAAGTGGGGCTTAGTGTCTCCCTAGGCTTCCTTAAGGGCTAGTCTAGTCTATGTAGATCCTGGCCCATACAGCGCACGCGCTAGTGAGGTTGCTTTCTTGCAGGGGCGGAACCAGAAACTGAGGTAGGGGGCCATGTTTGAACTGGGGGGCCAATAGTGTATTATTTGAAAATTTTAAATTATAATATGTATATAATACAAAGAATTTAAGAAAGTCAAGGGTCATTGGCACCCCTTCGGATGTACATAGTTCTGCCCTGCTTTCTTGCGTTAGGTCTTTCAAATAGGTCTGATTGTTTTTTTCTGGCAACCGTCAGTGCTGTAGGGTTAATTTGATTTGCACTAATATATAAGTTGTTGATGAGTTGGCAAATACGATAGGTTAGGTTATGTTATTGCTTGTTGATCAACCGAATAGATGAGGTGAAGAATTCTGCACACAAGCCATATTGAGCTGCACACAAGCCATCTCTCATATCGTTCGTCTTAAATTGTGGATAAGTCGTCACTCGAGTCAGGTTGGTTTATAAGATTAGATGTTGGGAACTTGATCACTAGATCAACCATTCTATATAGATCATTAGGTTAACCATTCGATATAGTTTGGTCTCAAATCTGAAAATTGGACAGCGCGCATCATTTAGATTTTATGAATAATAGTAATAGTAATACAATAATAGTAATGATAACTAATAATTGGACAACATTTGGACTTCATGAATAGTGGTAACAACCAATGTTTTAAAACCTGAACTGTTCATCGAACCGGAAAAGTTATCTGGTTAAGGGTTAACTGGTTCAACCGTCGGATCAACCTAGTTGAACCGTGACGACATAAATATATTATTTATTTATTTATTAGAATAAAAGCTGTAAATGATTCAAAATATAAATTTTTTAAAATGTTTGTACAATCAATTCATATATTTGAATTTATGTGCAATCATCAAAATTGAAGATTGATAATTACTAATGATCAATCTTTATTATATATATATATTTTTTAAAATGCAATATAAGAATATTGTATTATTAAACTAGGTGCTTGGATTTCTTTTTGCTATTTGAGATTTTTTTAGACTAATTTACCTTTTTAGTCTTCTTGACTTTAAGAGATTTTAAAAAGATTGGGGCTATTTTAGTTATTTTAGTACCTTAAAAAAAAAAAAAAATCCTGCCCGGTTCTTTTAATCGGATTAATCGATTCAACCGCTAGATTAACCGAATTTTATAAAAAAGAGCGGTTTTTAAATTGAATGATTTTTTGTAGGTTAAACTAATTGGAGAAGGGACCAATTTTTGGTTCAACCAGTTGAAATGGCTGGGCATATCCGGATTCAGTTCAACCGGTTGAAACGTCGGACATTGCCGAATTTGATAACATTGGTAACAACGACAATACAAATAATAATGATGACAAAAGTATAAGGAGCATTGTTTTAAAACCCAGACCATTCATCGAACCGGAAAAGTTACCGAGTTAAGGGTCAATTGGTTCAACTGGTTGAACCACCGAGTTGAACCGTGACGTCATAGATATATTATTTATTTATTTATTTATTAGAATAAAAGCTGTAAATGATTCAAAATATAATTTTTTTTAAATGTTTGTAGAATCAATTCATATATTTGAATTTATGTGCAGTCATCAAAATTGAAAATTGATAATTACTATTGATCAATCTTTATTATATATATTAAAATGCAAGATAATAATATTGTATTATTAAATTAGGGACTTTGGTTTCTTTTTGTTATTTGGGATTTTTTAAGACTAATTTGCCATTTTAGTCTTCTTGGCTTTAAGAGATTTTTAAAATATTGGGACTATTATAGTCATTTTAGCACCTTAAAAAAAATTAAAATTAAAAAGAAAAGAAAAAAAAAACGGGTTGACCGGTTTTTTAGCCGGTTGAACCGCCTGGTTGAACGATTTATTTAAAAAATGGGTTTTTGTGGGTTAAACTAGCCGGAGAGGGGATCGATTCCCGATCCAACCGATTGAACCGGCCGGCCTGGTCCTGGTTTAATAACAATGATAAGGAGAGTGATACCAATTTCATTAAAGAGAATGGTGTAAAACTTGTCATTATTCTATTGGCTAGTTTGGGCCATTTTTGACTTTTTGTATTATTACTCCATGGACTGTTATCAATAATCATACACTTCCATCTATAAGATCATCACCGTTTTGTGCATGTCAGAGTTGCAGATAAAATCCCGTATTTGACTGCCACGTATCATCATTTTCCAGCTGACTCCGCCATTTGTCTTCACTCTCCACCGTTGAACTAGTGGGTCCCACAAATCACTATCTTTTTCACACTTTTCCACCAAGTGGGTCCCGTATACCCTGTGCCCATTGCATATACTTTCTCGTTCTTCCAAGGCAGTCCTCAAAAGGTTCAAACGGTGCCGTTTAACTAAGCTTTTACAAGACTTGCGTTTGTAGGGCACCTCGTGATTGTCTGGTCTGGTTCGTAGTTCATAGAGAGAGGACCAAACTCGATTCCACAAGAGAAAAAGACAGCTCTCTCTCTCTCTCCTCAATTTCTCTCTCCATGTAAATACCTCTCTATGTGGGGTAGAGTGAGAAGCCGTTGGGTCCCGAGCTTTTCACAGTATACACACTTCCCACGCCAACTTTTGTTCTTCCACGCGTCCCAATACACATAAAACTTGTCCCTTCTGTAATCAGGCGTCTTCTTGGTATAATGGTATTCTATTTTCTGCACTTCCTGTAATTTCTGCTGCATGCATTATACGTTTGGATTGGTATCATCTGAAAGGTACAACCGGCACAGCTGAAATTTCAGGAATCGCAGGAAAACGAAGTGGAGAAAAATATATATACCTCCCCTAGCATTTTTGCATTGCCTTCCCTCGCACTCCAAAACCACACTTTATAAAACACTTGCAGAGGGTTTTAGGTCTCACAATACCAACTCCTACAGGCTACAGCTCCTACAGAATAGGAAAGGGATAGAGAGAGAGAGTTATAGCCTTTTAGGTCTTACAACTCTTGCTCCTAATTGTGGTTCTCTTTATTCACATCTCCAAAACAGAAATGTTGAAGATGGTGTGGCTCTTTTATGTTTGCTTTCTCTATTTGGTGGGTCTTACTGGTAAGCAAAACCCAACCTTAACATTTCAACAATGGCCCCATATTTCCCCTCATTGTGGGGCTTCTTCTTCTTTTTCTTTCCTCTAAAGACCCCTCCCTGTTCTCACTCTTCTTTTCTTTTGCAGCTGCAGGGCAGGAGGAATCCATTGAACTCATAAACCTCTATGACTCGACTCCAATGGTGCTCCAAGCTTTAGCACACACTGGTCTTCCAATAGCAGTTTCTGTGAATCATTCAGACCTCAACGAGATTTCAAGCAGTGTTATAATGGCTGAAAGTTGGCTAAGGACTCATGTTCTGTTTTATTACCCTGCCACCAAAATCACCACCATTGTTGTGGGTAATACTGTTTTATGCAACAAAAACTATGAAAACAAGTTGGGTTTGGTTCTGCCATCTATGAAGAACATATATCACTCTCTTACAAGGTGGGGTTTGCAGAAAGATATTAAGGTCTCTGCTTCTTTCTCTTCTGACTGTTTACACTCATACTCTGCTGTATTTAGAGATGAAATAGCTGAAAAAGCTATCAAACCTCTGTTACACTTTCTCCAGAGTACAAACTCAACTTACTCTGTGAACCCACCCACAAATTTCTCTCCTTTATCAGATGAAAGAGTGAGCTTGGTGTCTTCCCATTTAGAGTCCATGAAAAAACTTGGATTTTTTGAGCTGAAAAAGGTTAATGTCATAATCACTAGCACAAAAGAAAGAAAACCCGTGAGTAGAAAGCTCTCATTTTTGGACTCCAATTTCGTAGACCCATTCCAAGCAAGGCCAACCCCATTACCAGAAATCTCACCATCTCCACTTTACTCCTCCATTGGTTACCCTCCTCCTGCAAATGTGGTCAAAAACCCTCTTCCCCCATTAGTTTCAACTGCTTCTCCTCCATCAATGTCCTTCTCTTTTCCGCCGGAATTATCTCCGGTCACTGACCCGGCAAGCCCACCTTTCGGTTTCACATTGCCGCCCTGTAATCCAGTGAATACAGATGCGCCGGTGCCGGCCGGAACTGGGTTGGAGAAGGGGATGTGGTGTGTGGCTAAGCCAAGTGTTCCTGCAGAAACCTTGCAGGAGGCAATGGATTATGCTTGTGGTGTGGGTGGTGCTGATTGTGAAGAGATTGGGCCTCATGGGAGCTGTTACTATCCTGATTCTCTTGTTGCCCATGCTTCTTATGCTTTCAATAATTACTGGCAGAAGAACAAGAGGAATGGAGGAACTTGCAGTTTTGGAGGGACTGCCATGATCATTAATGCTGACCCAAGTAATAAGCCTCTAATTCCTCATCAACCTTTTTTTTTAAATATTATTATTTGATAATTTTATTGAATATTTTAGTCTATTTAGGAATTGAGTTCTTTGATGGGTCCATTTTAGTTTAATTTATTCAAAAGTATCAAAGGAATGTTGGTAATTTTATTGAATGTTTCAGTCTATTTAGGAATTGAAATCTTTGATGGGTCCAAATTAGTTTACTTTATTCAAAAGTATCAAAGGAATGTTTGTTAGCTTTAATGACACAGAGTGGTCGTTGCAGGTTTTCTTCACTGTCGGTTTGTTCTCGGCTGAGACGGTAATGGAAGTGGGGATAGAGAATGTTGGGGTTTTGCTACCATTACAGGTGGACTTCTGATTATAAGGTGAATTTGATCTGTATTTCCTTGTATGTTTCAGTAATTGGTTTACTAGTTTACATTTAGCCATGTAGGTAGGAACTTGAGAGATTTTGCTTCTTTCTTACTAGTTTTTATGGTATTCTGTGCACAAAAAGAACACTCTTTTGACTATATATATACACACACTTTGTTCCTGTGGCTTGGTTGATGGTATGCAAATCATTTCCTTCTAAATCAACAAAAGCAAAATCAAATGTCACTGGGTAGGTAAAAATTTGCATTGCATGTGAATTAATAATTGGAAATAGAGAAGGTGAGGTTATGTCACAGTACCCTATTCACCATTTGTTGATGCAGATTCTATTATTATTTTGAACTCCAAAATTATTTTTAGTGGTTGAAAATACCCTGCTTTTTACCTTACTAGATGCACTCCAAAAAAATTAAGATGAGAACTTACCTATACTTTTTCAGGAGTGGGCAGGACATCCCACCACTTCAGCAATTCTAGCTTCAACTTACACGGCAAGTTGACGTGAATTATCATATCAGTCTACTTGAAATAAAAATGTGAAGAAAAATGTCCAGATTTTTCTTTGTTTAAATTTACACGGGATTGTTGGAAGTTACATTAATTTTCTCTGTCAAATTGCCCCATTAATATATACTTATTTCTTCCTTGAAATTTGGAGGAAAGTGCTTCTGAGTGTTCATTGGGTTGGGACTTGAGAGAGTTTTGTAAACTACTGTTTCTCTTCTACTGGGTAGACTTTTGAATGTGGGGATCTTGTTTGTTCCAAGGAAAATGCTAAAATATGGCATAAATTTATCCGACCACATACCCAATTTCTATATCTGGCAGCAGCGGGGGTATATAAATTCAGAAAGCGGTGGGGTGTTTACTATATAAGCCAGGAGATAGAGGGTATCATAAAATTCCCAAATCTGAATTGTGGGCCTTGCAGCGAAATAGGAGAGAAAAAATTAAAAAGGGCGGGAAGCAACTCTTATATATCAGAGCCAGGTTTCGATCCTGGGACCTGTGGGTTATGGGCCCACCACGCTTCCGCTGCGCCACTCTGATTTGATGATTATGTATGGGCTAAATAATTTATTTGAGTTGAGTTTGTTACACAACGCACGTGAAACAAAATGACAATAAATGCATACCATCGCCACGTACCAACTCTGGTTTGGAACAGAAAATCTGGATGATGAAATACCAGAGGAAATAACCTTGACGGGTTGTCCAAGTATTTGGGACAACTGGACAAGTCGTAAACTACAACGCCTTGGATTTGAATTTTGGCAATTTTTTGAGGCTAGGTCATGAATTTTCTAGTCACCAAGTATCTTTTTCACAACTGAAAATTTAATCCTCCCGGTAATTTCTTGAGAGATTTGGTGTTTATCTTGGTGCCATTCTCAGAAACCAGTGCCCAAAACTGCATTTTCAAATAGGAACAAGAAATGATAGGAACTCGCCATTTTTAGTGATTTTGTTTTTCTTGAATAAATATACAGAACTCGCCATTCAATTGGGCTTTCAAACGCCATTTTTAATGTTCCCTTAAAATATAAGGGCCCATTTGGACGCCATAATTTTTCAACATAATTTTCAGAAAGTAATTTTCAAAAACATGTTTCCAAACATGTTTTTATACCTTTTACTTTTAAGACTATAAACAGAACTATTTTTGGGTAAAATATAAGGGCCCATTTGGAAGCCAGATGGGAGTAGAATTGGGCTTCCCAATTCTAATTCAGCCGTTTGAAAGCCCAATTGAATTGTATTTTCAAGAACATTGCTCTCTCCCTCTCCCTTTCTCTGCCCGGGGTTTTGGGGTTTCCTACAACCCTTCATTGCAACGAAATAAAATAATCCCTACCTCATCCATCCCAAGGGAGCTAGACTACAAGTATCTCTCTCTTCTCCCCCCTTTTAATAGTTTATCAATATACTGCTCGCTCTTGCATTTGGAGACTGAAGGGAAGGCGAATTCACGGCATTGTTCCGCCAGTACGGTGTAGAGTTCGTCTAGGTCTGTAGCCACCATCAAGCCTGCTGTTTTGGGGTGGGGGGAAATAAGTAAAAGTTATGAGGATTTTATTATATTCTGTTCTAGTTCTTCTACATGTATGCTCTGGTCTCTCCTCTTCTTTTTAACTATTGCTGCACGATTGCTATGTGATTCTTCTGGTTGTTGAGTTGTTCTTCATTTTTCCACTTCTTCTGCAGGTTCCTTATTTATAATGTTTATTTTTAACTTCATCCAAACACTGAAATTGGGATTGCGCTAGGAATAACAATTTTTAATTCAAATTCTTTGTGCAATTCAAACATCAAAATCACAAATTCAATTCCAATGCTGTGCTCCAATTAGACCCTAACCAAAAAGACACTTGGATTCTGCACCTTTGACGAATACATCTAGGGATATCAGAAGCCGGTCTAATTTGCAAAGTTCGGTTCACAAACGTGTTTTAAGGTCTACACCTCTATTTCAGTAAAATGGGCTTTTTGGGATAATCCACGAAATTGTCACAGGTCCCCGACATCAGCATCTGGATATTTCAGCATTTAATGTAGGCCGAACCTAAACCTATATATATATATAGAGAGAGAGAGAGAGAGGAATATAGCAGCGAATCTATCGATTAAGTTAAGAGAACCTAAAGGAAACTTGACTACCCAATATCTCAAAAAGGAGGCACAAGCAAGGATGCCATTAAACCACAAACTCATTGATATATTGAGGAAACTGAGGAAATATTATCCAGATATGAATTACATTCAGAAATCAGCACTATTCTCCATTGCTAGTTGTGGTAATTAATGCCCTTGAATGTCTGTTTTCACCATCATCTGAAACATTATCACTGTCTTCATTCTGCAAAGGAGTAACATTAGACAAAACTGAATACAAGACTGGAGATGAATGAACTGCCAAAATTAAAAAAAATCATGCGATCATTAGACAAGCTGATTGTGCAAAAATCAAGTTAACCAATGACATCAAACAAGAATTCCTCTAACCTTCCTTTTATAGTCTATTGTTTCAACACTAAGCAAAATGTTTTGAACTGTCCCTTCAAATTGGAATAAATATCCACTAATCATACAGAATGAATCAGCAATACCTCATCAAGTCAATTTTGTGTCCATGAGAAATGCTGAGTCTGAATAATATTTTAACTCGGAATATATGTTATCTGAAACCACTGTATTACATGTACATGTAGAGCATGTTATGGTACTTCTTCAGCAGTAGCCTATATTTATTAAGTCCTTAAAATTTACATCCTTCTTCTTACTGACTTGAGTTTTTCAAACAGAAAAGGAAAAAAAAAAAATTACATGTGTCATGTATGTATGTAAAAAGAATTTCCAACCACTCATTTACCTCAGTGATAATTACATAGGAACCACATTCTATCTATGGTGTTACAAGACCAATATTAGTAGGCCGTAGATTTCCTTTTCCCACAACTAGGTTTCCATAGTAATTCAAATCAACCACTCCTGTAGACTATTGGAGATCAACCAGACTGATACAATGTTAAAGACCAAAAGATAGTAAAATATAAAAATAAAATAAATAATACGCACTCTTCTCATATTAAGGATTCAAAATTCCATTGTATTATTGGGTTTACATATGAAATCATGGTCTTGGAGAACACCCAAAAACAATGATTAGTCAAATACGCACGACCATAATTTGAAAAGCAAATATAAGGATACAACTGAGGAGAAAAAGCATACCTTTTTAGTTAGACCTTGAGCTGACATGAGTTCATAAAACTTGCGCATCAGCATTTCTTCTTCTACCTAGAAATCATAAGACATGAATTTTCAGCATCACCTAATTGAAATTGGAATTTAAAAAAAGAAAAAAAACAATTAAAAAAGGCAGAAATTGGCAGTATTTTAAATATAAACTTCATGGTTTAGGTTTTACAGGTGTTTCCAAAAATGTTATGCGAGTATAAGCTCACAGCTTACATTCCCTTAAGTATTCTCATTGGTTTGAAGTTTAGTTCTCACGTGTAATATATTATGCTTAAGCCAACACTATTTCTAAGATCCAAGAGTACTGCAATTGATATGAATGCCAAACCAATTTATGATGATAGCATAATACCCTTATTGGGGATAGTTAAGAGGAACATACAAAACCTTCGGCTTAACCTATTTGAGAGGGAAAAAAAAAATTATTGTATAGGATGAAAGACTCAAATAGCAACCCAACCAATATGAATGGAGAACCCAGATAGTTGGCTCACTGAATAGCAGTCCAACAACAACAGGATCTATGCCTAACAGTTCACCAAAACAAGTTTCAATAGACAATAACAAGTCAATGGACAACCCAATGGAACATTAAACAAGTGATTTCTCATTGAATATCCCTTGGCATAAAAGTATAAGAACCAATTGCAGTACTATGATGTGTAGCTGCATAAATCTTCAGGAAGTCCACATATAACATTGGTGCTATGTTAAGTTGATTACATATTTGTGTTTGGATGATCATTTCTGTTAGAAATAGGACTAATGAGAGATCACAAAATCTAGAATGCATTGCCATAATGCACCTGCCTGTTGGAGCCAGTCTGATGATAAAATGAAAAGCGGGTTTTCTAGAGCCGAGTAGTTTTCCAGAGAGGTCTTATTCAAGAGGTTATTTTATCGTATCTCTGGCTCTCTGTAAATTCCAACTCCATATCCCAAGAATCTATTCAAGTTTGTTTACATTTTTATAACCCTTCAGTTTTTTGGACACCAACCTTTTTTTTTTTTTTAATCATGTGGTTAGGGATGGCAATGAAGTGAGTTTGGAACAGGCCGTCCCAAACCCAAATCAGAGACCCGATTAAAGACAATTCCATCCCAATCAACCCAACCTTGAACCCATTTACCCTTTTTTTTTGTTCCATTTATTTACTAATTTATTATCTTATACCGTAAGTTAATCATAGATGAACCAAAATTTAAAGAATGACCTGAACTTTATGCAATTCATGTGAAATTGATCTATAGGCATCCATAAGGAGCTCATTCTGCTTCTCCAAGTGCCTGCACACACAAAAGACGTTCAAAACCAAAACAACAGTCCAAAAAAATTTAAATAGTAAAACCAAACACAATAAACATCAATTTTGAAAAACTTTACTTCAACATCTCGCCCGTGTATCTGGTGTCCATTTTATTAAATGAGATTTTGATCTTAATATGCAAATAATGCCAATCTTAGTCCCTGACGCGAACTCAGTGTGAATACGTGTTGAGAGATTGAATCTTATATGGTTTATAATGTATCCTGTAAAATTGTGAAAATGAACTGCATCAGAAGTTAAAGCACATAAGTTTCTGCAAATAAGTATAGCCTATGAAAATTGTTTAAAACAACCCTAGAATAGCACAAGATTTTGCTAGACTGGCTTTAACGATTTTGATATGATAGAAAAAGAAGCACAGAACCAATGGCAAAACCCTCTTGCTAGTTGCTGATCACTTGTGACAAGAGAAGCAAATCTACTGAGCAGAAGAAATTGAAAATCCCCAAACCCTATTTCAATCATGAATCACCAAAGCCTTAAAATCCACAAAACCCTAAATTCCGAAAAGGCTAAAACTGAGAAGAGAGAGAAAGACCAGAGAAGAGAAGAGCGACTTACCAGCGGGTTCGACGGTTGGCGGAAGCCGGCGGTGATGCGATGGCTGAAGTTGTGTGGTTGTGCCGTTGTGGCCTGTAGGAAGAGTCTCAGAAAGAGACAGAGAGAGAGAGGAGTTCTATGAGCGGGGTCGGTGGGGCATGGCTGCTCCTTGCTGGGTTGCACCAATTTTATTTATTTATTTTTTTAATATTTATTTTGGGCCAAGATTTTAGGTTACATATTATTGGGTCCTATTTTTCATTTTTTTGAAATAAAATTAGAAGTCTAGGCAATGGCTTACAAGTAATCAGTTTCAATCTTATGACAACGTTATTAGTAGGGATAGATATTTTGAAAAATTAATTGTTATAATAAATAATTTTTTTTATGTATATCAAATTTATAAAAATAACAGTGATCAAACAATCAGTTTTCAAAATATGTAGGCTATGAAAAGTTATAGTATTTACGTTGAATGCTTTCACAGTTTTTCAATAGGTTTTTTATTTTTGGTTGTTGTTAAGGTTGTTTAATGGTTTTTATTTTTTGTAGTTTATATTTTGAAAATCGATTGTTAGGATCACTTAGGCACCGTTTGGATTTGTTTTTTATAAGTACTTATTTGTTTTTTTTAAATTTTTCTAAGAAATTACATATTGCGAATTTTTAAAAAAACAAATAAATACTTACAAAAAATAAATCCAAACGGTGCCTTAATTTTTAGTAGATGACATGCATAAATAGATTTTATGTCTGATCGAATGGTCAATTTTTCAAAATACATATTATATGATTCTCAGTTGTGGGTTGGCTAATAAAAAGATATGTAAGAATGTCCTTACCTGATTATATTTGTACAAGTATATAAATTTGGCCCAACAAATTTGAATATCTAATGACAATTATCTTAATCCGATGATAATGTAAAATCAATATAGAGTGAACCAAATCCTAGGTAAGGCAAAAAAAAAAGGGGGGGGGGGGGGTTTTAGTAAGAGGTCCCATATAATCAATTTAGTCCAACAAAATTTTTTGTATCCCATGAGATTCTCCTTTTTTTTTAAGAGACAAAATTATCATTTTTTATTTTGTTAATGTTTCTTATCCTCAACTTATTTTTCTTATTTAATCATTGCCATTATATTAATCTAATTCAAAAATTTGAATTTGATATAAATTATGGAAATCTGTAGATTTGTTTCCATAGTTGATTCAAATTCAAATTTGAATTGGATAGGATCAAGCATATATATTAGATTGCATATGTTCCATGAATGAACCAGATAAAATGTTCAATAATCAAATATATATAAAGAGTATGGAAATTTTTCAAAATTTTCATACTGTCTAATCCAATGGAAAACATACATCTTGCAACATATGCATTTGAATTAGAAATTTATTTATTTATTGACAGATAAATTTTAGTTAATATATAATTTTCTCCACTGATAAATTATCAGTTATCAGTTTAGTCAAATCCTCTTTTTCATGCTAATGATGGCCGTAACAATATACCTGAGAAATCACATTCTCGATATATATATATATATTTCAGGGAAAAAAAGATAAATTTCTAAATTTGTCAATATATTACACAAAGAAATCATATTCCGGAAAAAAATAATTAAACTTATTCGTTGACTAATAAATATATTTATCTATTGGCAGATTTATAGAGAAATTTCTCTCTTCTCGAATAGATAATTCAAGAACATCAAAACTATTGGATCAAGCTTAACATGTATGTAAGAGCCTAAGTGTAATTAATTTTAAAAAATAATTAAAAAATCAATAACCAAGCTCATAGCATACATATCGTCTCTAAGGAAGGCATCCTGCAAACGACTTCCTTTCATGGTCCCAACAGGTGGAATCGAACATTGGTTAATTAGAAAATGGGCATATCTCTTTCCAAGGACAGAGTTGCTTGTGATGAGCTATAGGAGGCGTACCTATTGTCCTTAATGTGGATGCGCGTGCCACCACTGGCAAATGGTCAAAAAAAAATCTTAGATAGCAATGAAATATAATATAATCCAACAAAATAATATATATATATATAAAAGGGCTTGGTTGTCTTTAATTAAAAAAAGTTGACTTGGCCAATGAAGGTTGGTTGAGTTGGTAAAGATCGAATACTTCACTTGTAAGGTCTAGGTTCGACTCCCGCTGCCAGCAGTTTCTCTTGGTAGGCGATCTATAAGTTCAATGTAAGTCCTCGCTAAGACCTACTTGTGTTTTTTTTTTTTTGGTTACATTGGAGGGAATTGAGTCCCTTGACCTCTATCCTAATCTCAACTCTTTTTCCGTACACCCTCACTACTAAATTAGCCCCAAGTGACTTAATCTTGCCTGGTTTTCGTGTTAACATTGGCAAAATTACTACCAATACTCTTTTATGAAATATGGGCTATTTTAAGTAGTCTGCAGCTTGCATGGTTTGAGGGATTTCGGCATGTAGTTATTGAATCTGATTCCTCTTTTTTGGTAAATATAGATTAATATAAATTAAGAGTCAATTACAAGACAACTAAAATGTAAAAATTAGGATGATCCAGAAGTAGATACATAGGCTCAGGTACAAGACTGGCCCTCTACATCAACAACCTCAAACTTTTGTTTGAGACCTCCATTCTAAGAAGGGCCCAAAATTTTGTTTGAATCCTTGTACTGAAGCAATCAAGCAGTCCATTTCAAATGAAGAAAAAAAAAAAAAAAACATTCAAACCAACTAGACAAGTGGCCTGAAGTAGCCCATTTCAAATCAAATCTCTCTCTCTCTCAATCTCCCTAGCCCTAGGGAGGCGCCATGTACGTCATCTCAATCTGTGGATTGAGGAAGAGGAAGATCTATAATCATATTTGTGTGAAGCACCATTTGGAATGTCGTGCTTGGATTTTTCTGTCCCAAGAATAGAGTACCGGAGAGATCGATATTAGTCAGTATCTTAAAGACTGTGATGCAAGTAACAGAGAAAATATTAACCATTACTGATGAGGAATGGAAGGAAGAGCTATCCAAGCGCTTGGAAGGGAGGTGGTATTTCATAGTCATGGACGACATTTGGCCAACAAAGCTAAAATCGTGTTTTCCACTAATTAACTCTAATGGAAGTAGAATAATGGAAAAAAGATGTGGCTTCAGTAGCAAGCCTAAGCCTAGGCCACTGTCTCAATCTTCAACCTCTAATTAGCTTGGTTCTTTATCCCACTAGTCAATACATTTCTTCAAACCACTGTGATACTTCATGCCTCCCTTCTTTTCTCGCTTTGGTCATAATCAATTCTGTCATCATTCTAATAGTGAGTGGAGATGTTTCTCTGGGATCAACGTTTAGGCAGATGTTGATATGGAGTTTTTCCATTGTTCAAATGAGAGTAGAAAAGCTAATTCATTTGAGGAACATTAGGGCTCCACCTCCATACACAGGTACTCTATCCTTCATATGCAAACTCTCAATTTACAAACCAACTGTACGTTTTTTTTGTTTATTTCTTATATATTTGAATTATATTCATTTTAATAGGAAAATATTCTAGTCAGGATACCCGACTTTAATTAACTAAAGTCAGCAAAGAACACAAACTCTTGGATTAAAATCTTGAGATGAATCATCCATTAAGTGAATGTGAATCTAAGGGCTTGTGTTCTTTGCTGACTTAAATTAAAGTCAAGTACTCCTGACTAAAACACTTCTCTTTTAATAGATTAAGTATTTTGATATTTGTTTAATATATGTGTATTAGTGAATGATGATAGGACGTTCTGGGTGAGCCAAATGAAAACTCTTTTGTGAATTGCTTGTTATAGTATGGTTGTAGGTTTTAGCCTAAGAGAAACTAAGGTATGTAATTTTTTTTTTTATATGTCAAAATGTTGAAGGGCCTCATTCTAGGAACTCGCTTAGGGCCATCAAAATCCAAGGACCGACCCTGCTCAGGTACATGGATTATCCAAAATAACAAACCCCTGAATCGTCCTAAGAGCCACCTGAATCCAAGATCAAAGGGCTTAGAAAGTGTGTATCACCACTGGTAACCATAACAACAAATTTTTAGGCGTCCAGTTCCACTTCAATTAATTTTCTGTACATTTAATTATTCAATTTTCTTATAGTTTATCTCAACCTTTTTGGCATCACCCTTTTTGATTCCTAACAATCTTCCCACTCTCGACTGATATTTTTGGGCTTAATTTGGTTTGTTTAATTTTCTTGTAATTTGGCATCGGCCCCACTTAAGGGGAAAAAAATCGGAAAATTCTAACATTTGATTATATTAGTTCTGGGGTCTTATACATCCCAAACACGCACAATATCAAAAGACTAAGGATCCGTTTGCATGAGCTTTTTCTAAAATCATTTTTTGGAGCTTAAAATTTCACTTGATGTAAGAGGAGGAATGATACTAACTTTTAAACAATTTATCATATGATGCATGATCAAATTTCCATACTAATAATGATTGTGGGAAAAGTTAGGAGTCTCCAGCTTTTATGTACCACAATCACTTTTAGTATGAAAATGTTGATATGTAATAATTTAAAAGGAAGTAGTACATAAAAAGTGGGACTTTGATATGTCCACACATGCAATAGGAATACTTTATTCAACTTTTTTTACTCATCTCACGCAGACCAATCGTGTGTATGATTTTGAAACTATAAAAATTTTACTTTTATTAATGTGACCTACACATTAAATACCAACTAATGTTGGTGAAAAAAATGAGTAAAATTGCATTGCTCAAATAAAAATGACTGAAAGTCGAAACCATTTGCTAATTTGATTTTTTCCCCCAATAATAGTTTGAGGAGGATCATATATTTGTACATTTGTTTTGACTTGGAAGCTGTATTAAGTCATCTCTTTCAACGCTCTTCCCCACTTACCTGCATGTCCTACTTCACTCCCACAACTGCTTAAACTAGACGTGCACCCATCTTATCCCCCACCTCCTGCCCCTTTCTCTCTAGCTCTCTCTCTCTTCACCATTTCTCACGCAACTCCCCTCCATATAAACCCTCCTTTTTTCCTTTCTCTTTCTCACTCACTCACTCCACAAACAACCCTCTCTTTCTCTCTAATGGCTTTAGAAGCTCTGAATTCCCCAACCACAGCAACCACCTCCCCCTTCCACCATGACAACATGGACAGTCACTATCTTGAGTCATGGGCAAAGAGGAAACGCTCAAAACGTCCCCGTATCGATAACCCACCAACAGAAGACGAGTACCTTGCTCTCTGCCTCATCATGCTTGCCCGAGGCGGCAACGCCAACACCACCACCGGCGGCAACCACCGCTCCCTGCCGCCGCCATCACAACCAACACTGACACTCAATTACAAGTGCACAGTCTGTAACAGAGCCTTTCCATCCTACCAAGCTCTTGGCGGACACAAGGCAAGCCACCGGAAAATCGCCGGAGCCGACGACCAATCCACCACCACCACCACCACTACAACCACTTCAACTGGTAAGACCCACGTGTGCTCTATTTGTCATAAGACTTTTCCCACTGGACAAGCCTTGGGTGGACACAAGCGGTGTCACTACGATGGCGGCGGAGGCAGCAACAGTGGTGGCGCTTCGTTGTCAGAAGGCATCGGTTCGAGCCGGAGTCACCGTGGATTCGACTTGAATTTGCCGGCGTCGCCGGAGTTGTGTTCGGGTTATGAGTTTGACCCGGTTCGAAAAAGTCAACTTTCCGGTGATGAAGAGGTGGAGAGTCCTCTGCCCATGAAGAAATAAGTAGCAGCTAGCCATGTTTGTAGATTCCGATCAACATGGCTTCTTCACACGCAAGATTATAAAAATGACTATGGGAATGATTGGAATGTATCATGCGTCTGTTTTAAATTTTATTTATTTATCTAAATTTATTATTGTGCTGGCTGACAGAAAATTATTAATTCTTGTTAATATTCTTGTTCGAAATTAAGAAATGGACACAGTTGAGTTTGAGATTGGGTTGCTTAAATCATACGCCTAGTACTCATTCATTTAATTATATAATTAAAGTCAAAACAATCATATATGTATTGATGAAATTAATTAACCACTTTTGAATGTGGTGCATGCACCCTTCAAATATGGCTCAAGAGAAAAAGAAAGGGAAAAAAAATTAGGGAAGGAAAAATGATGTGACAATATCATATTAGCTGCAAAGACAAAGTTAGAGGGATCGGTATATATAGCCAACCCCTTCCATCTTCTTCCCAACTCACACCAGTGAATATATAGTAGAGAAATTAGAGAAGAAAGAATAGAGAAAAGGAGGAGTAATGGCTCGTCTAATAACACCTACTATGTCGTGCAATGTGCATGAAATAAATGGGGCTAGGCCCATCCATATATCGACTTAGAATTTCACTAAAATTTATTTAAATGTATAAATCTCCTCACTGTGCATGCGCATAGTGCAGACTTGCAAGTAAAAAACCTTAAAAAACATGTGGTTTGTATGAAAAGTATTTTTTCCCCAATACATTGAATCTTTTCAAGAGGTGTACAACACTCACTCTTTCTATTGTCTCTCTTGGAAAATCCTGGACAACTAAATATACAGGCCGCATGTTATTTTTCAAAACAACAATTCTATATTACCCAACACTTTAATCCAAAATTAAAAATCAACCTTATGTGTCTGGTTTGAGTGGTGTGTGAAAAAAAAGAAAGCAGTTTGAGATGAGAGATTTCACCTCTCAAAACATGATACATCCGGTAATTTTTAATTCCAGGTTAAAGTATCTAGTGTTATAATATTTTTCTTTTCAAAATTCTTTGCTTTTCTAAACCAACTATTAAAGCTAGTTTTTTTAAAAAATAAAAAGCTAATATGTATAAGGGAGCTCAAGTACTATCTGTCGACCCCACTAATCATAACCGTGCACGTTTATATAATTATATCCTCCAACTCATCATCAACATGTAGCAAGGACCTCAAAAGCTTTCGGACCTCTCATCTGAACTCAAATATCCAATTTCATGTAAGCTGGCCCGACATATTTAGGTCCTGTTTGGATTGGTTTAATTTGTTGAAATTTATTTTTGAAAAATTATGTCTTTTATGTTTTTCTTTAAACATATGAATTTTTTTGCATCTGAGCTATTTGATCAAATTCAACGATTTTTATACATAGATTAGAAGTAAACTTCTTTTTTTTTTTTTTTTTAAAGTAATTAATTAGCTAGCATAAATAATGTATGAAACACATCTCGATCATGATTTTCATGACGTTGACATCTAAATATGAAAATGATTTTCCTTCGATCTATCTCCTCTCCTTGAGCATTCCATCTTTTAAATGATTTTGGCTATATTGTCAAGGTGGTGTTGTAATTTCATAAGCAGAAACTTAAAAATTCATTTCAAGACAAAAGACCAAGACTTAATTGATAGAGATGCAAATGGTTTATTTTACTTGTGGACCTTGTGGTCTAAAGTCTACTCTTGTCTGGCGATGGAGAGTCTTTTCTGTTTGGCTTCTAAGAAACTGATTTCTCAGTCAAGGACCAAGTTTTCTTCGCAAACTTATTACCCAAGTAAAGTACTTATCTTTAATAAATTGGGCAATTAATGAGTTTGATTAATTGGTATTGATTGGTGCCGTGATGTAGGAACCTTGAGGAACACGTCGTCACCTTCATTAATAAAAAGCATATCAAATGAAAGATCCCATGGAGCTTGCTCGGCAATCAATGGTGGTCCAAACTTGAACTTTTCATGGCAAAAGGTTGTTGTATTAATAACTCTAACTTGGATTGACCTAGGGTTATTAATAAAATAATTATTAAATTAGTAATACATATAATCTTTAAATGTATTACTAGCTAATTCAATAATTAATTTTGATATTGTTACTATCAATTTAAAAAAAAAAAAAAAAAAAAATTGTAGAACATTGTAGCCAATTGACTTTAATTTATAAGATTAGGAAACATTAATATTATATCCTAGGGTGCCCCTCCTAGAAGAAATTTCTGGCTCCACCACTGATTGGAATGACACTTATAACTAGCGCAATGTCCGGATGCCCGCAATCTTAGGAGGTAGGCCAATAAGTTATTTTTTATTTAGTAAATATAAGAACATCTTAAAAACTTGGGTTGTTAAGAAAACTTGGTCTAAATTTCATGAATCCTTAGTCTAAAGTCTAAATTCTAAAACTTGGGTTGTTAAGAAAACTTGGTCTAAATTTCATGAATCCATGGTCTAAATTCTAAAACATTTTTCTAAATTCTAAAAACTTGAGTTGTTAAGAAAACTTGGTCTAAATTTCATGAATCCTTGGTCTAAATTCTAAATTCTAAAACTTGAGTTGTTAAGAAAACAGTCCGAGCCGCAACCAGCGAGAGTTGGCTTGACGGTAAAGAGATAAGCTGTAAATCCAGATAATCTCGGGTTCGAAATTGACAAAATTCTTTTGACCAGCCACCAATTAGGGTTATTAGCCTGGACATTATAGCTCGGATACCTAAGTAAAAGAAGAAGGAAGAAGAAGAAAACAGCCCGAACCGGTCTTTGGTTAAATTGATAACACCGACCTGAACGAGGGTCCAACTTTATCCAATCGGATTCGAGGCCCATAATCTGATTCCGGCCCTTTTTATCAACAGTATCTAATTTAATCTAATGGGATGAAGGTGAAAACAATGTTTTGAGCCCAAAAAACACAATAACCCAAGTTTTGTTTTTGTTTTTTCTGCATTTTTTCTTTTTGACAAATTACATAGAATTCTTTTGACTTATAAGTGAATTTTACAAAACTTTTTTAAACTTTAAAATCAAACAAACAATTCGTTGGTTTACAAATATTTCATTAGAAAACTTCAAAATTAAACTGATAACTCCTAAATTATAAAATTGTAATACTTTGCCCAGCCATGCCATTTATAAAGTTCCTCCAGAGAATTTTGTGGACCTATATAACTGTATACATTTTTTTTTTTGTTTTTTTGTTTTTGTTTTAGTTAATGTAAGATATCCTGGCCTCGACTTATTTTTGTTGAGGTTTGGGCTCAAATTAGTCCCATTGAGATTTAGTTTTCATAATTTAGGTAATTATTTATTCAAAATTTAAAATTCATGAAAATTTATGAATTAACTTCCTACAATTTAAGAAGATTATTTTAAAATGTTATATATATATATATATATATATAGTCTCGTTCCTATGAGGACTTCCTTATATGAAGATTTGGTCTTTTGGCCAATATAAAATGGGTATTTTGAAAAACTAACCGTTGTATTTAATATTCATTTTATGTATAACAAGCATGCCAAAAATCATAGTGATCGGACCACCGATTTCTTAAATACAGACTGTTAAGCGTTATATAGGTATTTAATTTTTCACAGTTTACATTTAAGAAACCAGTGGTCCGATCACTGTGATTTTTGGCATGCCTGTCATACATAAGGAGAATATTCAATCCAACGGACAGTTTTTCAAAATACCCATTTTACAATGACCAAAAGGCCAAGCCCTTGTATAAGGAAGTCCTCACAGGAACAGAACTCATATATAATGCAAAACAGCTTTTTTGACTTTTTTTTTTTCTCTCTCCCTTCATCTCTCTCTCCTCTCCCTTCTCTCTCACTCAGGCTTTTGCGTGAAGTTCTGCCCTCCCTTCTCTCTCTCTTCTCTTCTCTCCTCTCTTCCCCACCATTTTCTCTCTCTATCTTTCGCCGGCAACCCTGTCTCAGTGTCTCCCACGATTTCTCTATCTATTTTGCCACAGATATGTGATCTTGTTCGTCCAAATTAGATAACCATAAGAGAGAGAGAGAGCACATAGAAATGCACAAGAAAACAAAATACAACTGAAACTATTTTTTTTTCTCTATCATCATCATCATCTCACATTTCGTGTAAAACTACAGTTTTGAAATTTTTGGGGCCTTGATTTCTATGCACAGGATGAAACAATCTCCAGATAAATGAGGCCTATAAAACTTTTTATGCCTTATGTTCTTCACGTTGTTCAGCCACTATATGTATCATTGTTATTGAGAAAGCATGATCAGCTCCTTTGGTTCATCCATGCCAGCCAACTTCTTTTGTAGTTATGCCTTCAATTAAGCTACCTTATTGGGAAAACTTGTAAAATGATAAAAATCCAGAAAGAAAAATAAGGGGGAGGGGGTGAGGAGGAATAGGAGAAATTCTCCTAGAACCTAACTGCTGATGCATATTGGCGCTTCTTCATGGGTATTGTTGTCTTTCAACAACAAAAGTACCTCTCTTGGGCTGAGCGAGGTGAGGAGAGAGAGAGAGAGAGAAGAAGGGCGGCAACGCCGATCGGCAAGGAGAGGGAGAGGACTGGACAGTGTCACCGGCAACGGCTGACCGGCGTCAAGGCGTGCAATGAGAGAAATCGTGGGAGATAGGGTCGCCGGCGGAAGAGAGAGAGAGTAAATGGTGGAAGAGAGGAGAGAAGGGACGCTACAAAAGGTCGAGAGAAGGGAGAGGAGAGAGAGAGCTGAAGGGAGAGAAAAAAAAAGTCAAAAAAGCTGTTTTGCATTAAATGTGCAGCAGGCTTTGTGCAGAAATTATCTGAGCCCTTCATTGCATCTGACGGTTCTCAACACTTGACCGCATATATATTTCACACGGTCGGCCGTGTGATATCAGGACTGTATATATATATATATATATATAGAGGTGCTAATATAAGGTGCACTTGATGCAACTTGCATCAAGTGCCCTCCTCTGCAGCCACCTGTGATGAAAATTTTTAAAAACTGACCGTTGGATTAGATACCCCTATAATGTATGTCATGTCTGCCAAAAATCACAGCGATCCAACGGTTGGATTTTGAGAAAACTGACTGCTAAAAAATTATGACTTTTTTGTTCTTTAAAATGTTATCATTTTTTAGCAGTCAGTTTTCTCATAAACCAACCGTTGGATCACTGTGATTTTTGGCAGATATGATATACATTATAGGGGTATCTAATCTAACGGTCAGTTTTTAAAAATTTTCCTCACAGGTGGCTGTAGAGGAGGGCACTTGATGCAAGTTGCATCAAGTGCACCTTATATTAGCATCTTTGATATATATATATGTTCCGATCCTATAAGGACGTCCTTACGCTCTTATTGTAAGGACGTCTTCACTGGGAGATGTATTTTTAAAAAATTGACTGTTGGATTAGATAATGTTTATATGTATGTCATGTCTGCCAAAAATCACAGCGATCTAACGGTTGGTTTTTAAAATACAGTCATTTAAACAACTTTGACAGCATCCAACGGTAAATACTGTCAAGGTGTTTTACGGACTATATTTTGAAAACCAATTATCGGATCACTGTGATTTTTGGTAGATATGACATTCATAAGAAAATTATATAATCCAACAGTCGATTTTTTAGAATATCATTCTTATAGTTTTCAGAATGGAAGTCCTTACGAGAACGAGCGTAGAGACGTACTGACAAGATCGGGACCGTATATATATACACAATCTAGCTTGCTCCTGACAGCAATATTTGCAGGCATCTCCATGATTATATGTTTTTAGAGAGAAAAAGTGAGTGGACTGAGCCACGCCTTTGCTATTATTTTCAAGCAAAGCCTGATGCTCGAGGTTCAGTTCAGCATGGCCATCATGGACGGCAAAGAATGTCATGCGGCGCGTGACTTTCATTTTCTTCCGCATTTGCTACCATGCATGAGTAGATTCGTACGTATCATTTTCGTCACTCTCTCTCATGCCATCAAGATGCAGCAGATTTGATTGAAGCAAGTGTCGGCGATAAAATCGTATGGCAATCATCATTCATTGCTACCGATCGTGCAAAGGGAGGTGAACTCACTGGACAATGCATTATGCATGCTCTCTTACAGAAAATTGCCAAGCAGATATACGAAAATATACACTTACATTAAACCTTACATAGAGGGCCGCCCTGAGGTTTTGGATGGCTTAGGAGAGATTCTAAAATGATGCTCTTATTGACTAAATTTTTTTTTTTTTTTACAAAATTTTAGTTATTGAAATTTGAGGCGAGAGGAACAGGTCTGCGGTCTGCCTGCGCGTGTGGGGAAAATAGGGTTTGAGAAATTGGATTTGGGATTTGGGAAATTTGAAATCTAAGGTGAGACTGTGAGAGAAAGAGAGGCGAGAGGAAGAGTTGAAGAGAGGTGATCTGCGTGTGTGGGGGAAATTGGGTATTGGGGTTTGGGAAATTGGGTTGGGATTTAGGAAATTTTAATTGGGCAAATGGGCAAGCTGCTAGATTGGGACATTGGATTATTGGGATTTTGAATGGGTTGAATTTAGGCTATTCAAAATTTGGGCTATTCAATTTTTATTTTTATTTTTTTGGGCTTACCATTCTTTGGGCTGGATTGGTTTCAATCAATGGATTGAATTTTTATTTTTTGGGGCTTGGACTGATGGCCCTTATGTAAGTAAATTTGGGCTGAAGTGAGTGCCCCTAAAATTCATCAGTTTTTGGATGCCCAAGGCAGAGGCCTCTTGGGCCTCCCCTCAAGGCCGGCCCTGCTTATATAAGGATGAAATTCATACATAATTGTGAAATGAATATTTTTAAAAATTGAGGGTTAGGTTATATACTATACTTATGTATGTCATATCTGTCAAAAATAACAGTAATCCAACAGTCAGTTTCTCGAAAAATATTCATAAGAAAAACCGTGATAATTTCAACTATCAAAATTTTTCATAGTTATATTTTGAAATTTTGATATTGGATCACTATGATTTTCGACGTACATAACATTCATAAGTACAGTATTTAATTTAACGGTCAATTTTTCAAAATATGCACCTCACAATTGTTTGTGCTTTTGTGAGTTTTATGCTAACATAAGATATATAAGCATACATTGACTAGATTGGAGCTTTGCAAATGTATAAAGGAATGGTAAAAAGAACATGTCTCATATATATATATATATATGGTTAAAAATGAGCCGAGCCGCTCACGAGCGACTCACAAACGAGTTCGATAAGGGTTTGGTTCGAGTTTGTTTATTTAGAAAATAAGTCAAGCCCAAACCTAGCTTATATTTAGGCTCGTTTAATAAATAAGTCAAACTCAAGCACACCTAAGTTCGGCTCGTTTGTTTTCGTGAACAAGCTTGTTAGTAGGCTCATGAACAAGCTCATTAAAAATTTGTGTTTAGACTCATAAAAAAATTATAATTTAGATTTGAATAAGCTCAATATATTCATGATTTTATATTTTTGGCTTGAATTTTTTTTTTCAATATAAACAAAATTTATAGAAGTCATTTTTTAAGCTTTCTACATTAATTTTTAATTTTCTCTTATTGAAATTTAAAGTTGCAAATTAATCAAGCTGTTGGTTAATAGCTCGCGAACATGCTCGATAATAAACAAGTCAAGTTTAAACATATCAAAGCTCGTTTAACTTAGTCTCGAACTCGGTTCGAACTTAAATAATTAAGTTTTTAACCAAGCCAAACTTGAGCTTCGTCAAAGTTCAATCGGCTCGGTTCCTTTACAGTCATACATATATATATATATATAGAGAGAGAGAGAGAGAGAGGGGGGGGTAATGGGTGATCATGTGGCTGGGGAGGAGAGAGAGAGAGGGTAATGGTTCATGTGGCTGGGGGAGCTCCAATGGGTTGGTGTTAGGTCAGGAACACAGAGTATCATCATGATTCCCTGTTTGGTAGTTGGGCACTTGAGAAAAAGATAGACAGCTCAAGGAAAAAGAGGACCAAATTCTTAAAAAGAAAATTGAACCCACGCTTTTCAATGCCATAAAGTGTTAACTATGATTAAAGTTACATATTAGATTTGATTTTTGATTTTTATTTTTTGGGAAGTGAGAGGGGTGCTAGATTTTTTATTTTATTTTAATTTTTTCTCCTTATGGCGCTTAATTAGGCCACATACCACTGGTGCACACTATCATGTTCCAAAAAGAAAAAAAAGGAAAGAAAAATTCAAATTAAGCTGCCATTAAATACGAATTGAATTAACCCAATATTTCTACCATGCAGACTTGCTTGCTGGATCTTGCAATTTCCATTGAAGAATTTGTTGCATCCAAGCAGACCATTGAAAGTGTGTGTTTGGTAGGTAAATAGAGATTAGGAATGCCTCTTCCTAGCATTAATGAAATAATAAAATTAATTATTATATTTTTTGATATTGTAATTTGTAAGTGTTATTAAAATAGATTTGATAAGAGTGATGGATGAGTTTAGGAAAATATCAAAGTCAGAGAGTGACATAGACATAGACATAGACATGAGGGGATTGATTGTACGTGTTGGCATAATCATTGCATTTTTAACATAGAGATCGAGAAGCAAACTTTTAATTTAAAAGTTGAATGGTATCTTCATTGTCTAATCTTAGAAAATGATTTGTGATGGGAAGGTCATGCAAGAAGCAGGCTAATAGCCTAATACTTGCACATTCATTGAACCAGGATTAATTAGAAACAGTGAGTATCATGATTAGTTTTGCATGTTGAAGCATGTTAAGAAGATCTTGCATTGAAGCTTTCAAAATTAACACTCATTATCATAATTAATTTATGGCCCCTCCAGACAACATTTAATTAAGCATGCATTAGGGCACTATATATATATATATATATATATATATATATATATATATATATATATATGGGACAGGTTCCACTGACACATATTTGTACTCCTAATAATTTGACACGCAGTTTGCCAAAACTCAGCGTGCATTGGATGAATATTTTGAGAAACTGACCGTTGGATTAGATATTCTGCTTATATAAATCATATATACAAAAAATCACATTGATCAAACGGTTGGTTTTTCAAAAAAACTAACTGTGACAGTTTCATATAGTTTTTTACAGTTGATTTTAAAATTGTAATGATTTTTAAAAAGTAGCCGTTGGGTCAATGTGGTTTTTTTGTATATATGATTTACATAAGATGAATATCTAATCTAACGGTCAGTTCCTCAAAATACTCATCCCACACTAAGTTTTGCAAACCACGTGTCAAATTAGAAGTAAAAATATGTATTAGTACATAGAAATGAGTGGCCATGTGCTGAAACAATGCTCTCTCCAATTCAAGCAACATTAGCCTCTCTTCTTTTTAATTTCTAATGCCTTCAACTGAAAACAGTAATTAGATGAATTGTAAATGCAATCCCTAGATTAACTACCTATGGCCACCCAACAACTTATTCTCTCTCACCACCTGTGTGACCAGATTATTGTCTCACAACCTCGTGCTAGCTCTATTGTATATAATTTGATAGATTCTAATATTCACCCAAAAATCTCTCTCTCTCTCTCAATATGATCCACACACAAGATCAGGGGATCACTGTAAGACATTAAGTCATGAGAAACTAAGATATTTTAAAGAATAAAATAGTCACTATTTTTTATGGTAATATTTTTTCAAAAATTGATCATTGGACCACCATGATTAATGCTCAAAAAAATAGTGAGAAACATAGTATTATTGCTATTTTTTTTCCTTTTAATACCCAAGTCAAGACAAATAAATAAGGACCTTTAAATATCCCCAAGGCCTTGTATGGCATCATCTCAACGGCGGATCACTACATGACGATCACCATGTAAGTTACCAGCAAATTCGAACTCTAGATATTCGAGTAGGCACATCAAGAATGCGACACCACATGTTGTGGCCTAGTCGAAAGTCACTAGGGCCAAACACAATTGACAAATCCACAATGACCTATATTTCTTCAAGTGGGCACATCCCTACAAAACTAATGAGAATTACTCCATTGGGATTTCTCAAGGTTCTAATTAGCAATGTAGAACATATATTATAAATTTCAATAAGAATGGACGACACATAGTGATTCACATTTTGTGAATAATAAACCCTTTGAATAACCCATATAGAGATATACAATACCCTCTCAACCTTTGCTCCAATGCGACCCATTTTAAAGGGGAAGATCATTTTTAAGATTGTGATTCTTGTTTATACCAGCTTAAATCAAGTGTTGTGACATTTTTTTTTAAAATCAATCTCATTCAACTTTTACTAATACAATCAATTCTGGATGGTCGAACTAAAAGACTCAAAATTTACGTAATTAATGAGATTCTTAACACAAAGTAATAGTAATTAATCTAAGAATTAGCATAATTATGGGGAAGTGTTTAAAGAAGGGGAATATGATAATGCCCATGTAATTGTATATGCTTTTCATTGAATTTTGGTAACATTGGGGGAAGGGGGGAATTGGAGCATGGCATGTGAAGTAAAGGGGAATAAAAGGATTGGATAAGGGAAAGGGATGTGGTCACATTTTGTCCACTAGGAAAAGGGAGATGTTCATCATTGTGATTGGAGGACCTCCTCATAAACAAATGGGGTGATCCTATTAAACTTTGCAATCTACTTTATTAAACTACTTCTCGCCCCCGGATTCATTGACCCTTGTTTAGTATAGATTAATCTTGAAATTTTCAAGCACCATCCAACCAGCCAAAGCCATCAAATAATTGGAGCTAGTCCAGTTAACGGGGGTTGGGCTGGATGTGGGATTCTTGATTTTGGATTCGAGACTCCTTACTGGCATGCTGTATATTATTGATTTCTTTAGTTGTATTATTTGATGTTCTTATATCTACAAAATAAAAAAAAAAAGTGTCAAGACAACAAATTTTAAGTTCTACGTTATCTCTCCCTTTTTGTGTGGGGAGAGATGTTGCATTCAATCATGCTTTGTTACTAAAATTGTATAGATTTAATTGATTGATGTTCTTACCTATCCAATAAAGAAAAATAGAACAATAATAATAATAATAATTATTATTATTATTATTTACATTTTAGAAGTACCTTTTTCTATTGCTTTTATAAGCAAAAATAGTCATGATTTTGCTCTAAATACAATGAAAAATATCTAAAATGCTAATAAAACAATAATTTGTAATGTAGAAGGAGGGTTAGGGTTGAAGGGTACGAAATTTTATACTATATTATTATTATTATTATTATTATTTTATGAAATTTCGAATTTGCGAAACTCACTATTGGATTAGATATGCCTTTCATATACATGATGCTTGTCAATTATCAAGTCGATAACAAATTAAAAACCATTTCATCAAGAAAATAAGACTTTTATTGATAAAAAAATATGAGTTTATGGATCAAAGGAATGCAAATACTTCATTCATGTGATATTAGTTATGCATGTCTGGCATGAGAAGGGTATTTAATCTAATGATAGGTTTTTGCAAAATATAAATTTCATAAAATGTTATTAAAACTCGAGAAGAAAATTGTATAAAAACTTGTGTTTGCTAATCCTAATCTATGAGGTAATCTAATTTAAGATGCTTGGAGCATTTTTTAATTGTAAGGGTTTATTTATATAACATAAAAAATAAAATAAAATCAATGTCACTTTGAATCTCACCGATTTTGATTTTAACATTATTTGGTGAAATCAATTTTTTTTTTGTAAACTTAATTTTCAATTTTGTGCAGAAAAGAAGTCAACAATATAAATTTTTTTTTTGGAAAAATTACAAGTTTATTCAATTAAAAATTTGACAACATCAAGAGAAATACCCATCAAAATTAGATCATCACATGAAATTATTTCTTAGAAAATATTATGCACCGCTACAAAGAAAAAAAAATTAAATTAATCTCCAAAATTATTCATTGTTGAATTTACTAAACTATCTATATTTCTTGTTTGTAATGATACTTGTAACGATACTTTCTAGCTGTGCATATTTTGACCACTGTACTATCAGCGTTTTTTACACTGCATCTCTGAATTATCAATTGTGGCACATTGATTCTCCTGAACTTTGAATTTGTGTTAAACTGACTCCTTCTGCTAGTTCGCTGTCAAATTTTGGAATATAATTAATATCATGTGATGCAACTTGGAACTCTTAATACAAAAATAATAAAGTGGTAATTTTTTTATTTTCGTTTCGAAATCAAGAGGGGCCAATCATACACAAATTCAATCTCTAGGAGTCAATATATCACAATTGATAATTCAGGTACAATGTGAAAACGCTCACAGTAAGAGGGTCAATTGGTAATTTTCATTTTTTTTAATAACAATAATATGGAGCATGATTATTACAATATTAAACAAACATAAGTACAAGTGGGGATTGGGGAATAGCCGAGTCCAAAAGTTAGAAGCCATGAGTAAGCCATGTGACACCCACAGACTGGCCCAGGCCCATATCTTCATATCGTGATAATTTGGTAATATACCTCGAGAAATGGAGGAGACAACCTTTCAATTCTTTATTAATATTTTTTTCTAATAAAAAAATTAAATAAAAAAAAAATGAGATGGATGCCATTATTATCAAAGTACGAGATGGGATAGATGGGTCGTTTTCTGGTACGCAGGGGCTGTTTCTCTCACTAAAACTAAGGCAGTAAAGATTGTATTTCATAAGGGGAGCATCAAAGTTGTGTCTGTCAGATTGGCGTGCTTTCCATTGTAGAGAGAGAAAGATAGAGTGCAAAGAGAGAAACAGGGAAGGGGGGGCCTCTCGCTGCTGAAAGGAAGCCTCCCCACTTTCTAATTAGAACTGACCAGAAAGAGGAGAGGGGAAAGTAAATTAACAGATTTTTGGTTTTCAATATATATGTGTGTGTGTGTGTGTGTGGTGAGAGAGAAGATGAGGATGAGAGAGAGAAAGGTGGTGGTGAGGGCGGTGGTGCTGATTCTCTTATGAGATGAGATGAGATGAGAGTGGGGGAACATTCTGGGGTTGGCCTTTTGCGTGTGAAAAATCGTGTAGCTAAGGTGGCTGGCAGCTCATCTTTTTGATGGGGTTCGATTTTGGGATTTTGTTGGGTGGTTTTTGTGATATGTGGGGTTCTGTTTTTTGTCCTAAAGATTTGGGGCTCGTGCACTGAATGAATGTATCGTGTTGTTTAATTTGTGCCCACTGGTTTTGATTCTTCGTTTTGGATACGTGAAAGAAGGAAGAAAAAGGAGGTGCATTGGGACATATATTGGTGAGTTCTGAGAGAACCCTCTACGCCAGAATTCTATTACTTTCCATTTGTTCTTTTTGAGTGCTTGCTTCATATCTTAGATGGTTTTCGAATGTTGCTTCCTGGGTCTTGTTTGGATGGTTTTTGCTCAACTCTAAGTGGGTTTCTTCTGTTTTTATTTCGTTAATTTTTCCTTCTTTTTTAGATCTCTGTATTTTCATTGTTGGGTTCTGTAAAATTTGTTTCTTTTCTCGTGTAAATTAACACTGGGAGATGTTTTTTGGTTGTGTTTTCGAGCTGAGCTGAGCTGAGCATGGACTCTTTTGGTGGGTCTTTGGTGTTTTATTTGATACAAGAACATGGGGATGTTCTTGGGTTGATTTCTGTGTCACATTCTGAGTTAAATTTTGATGATTTCTTTGGCAATTTCTTCTCAAAATTATCACTTTCTATTATAGCCTGAAACAACTTTGTTGGTAGTGGTGTGAAAGATGCTTGTTGTCTACTATTTTGGTGGTTTCTGTAACTCATACGCAGATGCTGTTCTCTGTTGCAGGTTTTGGTGAAAGAAGATTTGCAAAGGAATGTGGACTCTAGGGTGTGGGAATTGAAGCTTTATGGACCAAGGGAGGTCTTAGTGTTGTGTAATTGGTTAAATATATAATTATATATATCAAACAGAGAACATAGAAAGCAGATATATGTATAAAGAGAGAGAGAGATAAACAATTTAGAGAAGGGCGGTGGTGTCAGTTTTGATGCAAGTGGGGTTGTGGGGGTGTCTCTGGTTTTGAGAATTATTTAGTAGTGTTAGAGAGAGTGTTGGCAATGTCTCCTGGGCTGACCCTCTGCACCCGGGGTCCTTGGGCTCTGCTGCCAAGCTAGGAAGCAACCTCTTCTTTGAGTCTCTTCCCATTCAAGAGAACAATTTGTTAAAAATCATACAACCCCATTTACTCTCTCTCTCTCTCTCTCTCTCTCTCTCTCTCTCTCTCTCTCTCCCTCCTTGGTTTGTGGGAAAGATTCGGTCATACGAGAAAATAGATCAATCTTAGCTTTGATCCATCCTTCCTTTCCTTGCAACCCCAGAAAGTTGGTCACATTCAAGAGTTCAATTCACACTCATTGTCTCTTCTGGGAAAATTTTATTCTCAGTTTTGTTATATATAATTTTGATTCGCTGGTGGCTCTTTCGCTGATTTAGAAGAAGCTGGGAATTGGAATCTCAGAGGGGAAACCAGATCTTAAATTTGGCAAGATGAAGTTTATGAAACTTGGATCAAAGCCTGATTCATTTCAGACTGATGGGGACAATATTAGGTGAGTACAAAAAAATCCCTTTTATTGCAAGTCAATTTATTGTTTTTCATTTTCCTGAAAATTTATTTATGGCATCTTATTGTTGCTGTAGTGCTGTGATGGCGTTTGCTACACTTTATTAACAAGCTTGTTCTTGGAGGGTTTTCTTTAAGTTGGTTTTCTTTTTCAATATATCTTACATCTTGGAGGATACATTCTTCTGGTCTGGATTCCTCCATTTCTATCCATGTTTAATTTGGATATTTTCTGGGGCCAGAATGCCCTGTTCCTTCTGAAGAACATCGCCTTTGCGGCATTTTCAAGCCTTATCTAACTATTTTAGGGTGCCCATTGCTTCCTTGATAGATATGTGCCGAATGGTACCACTTACAGCGTGCACGACTTGGTTCCCAAATAATTGCTTGACTGGGGAAAAAAAGAAGCACGTTTTCTTTTATTTTCCTATTTATCATTTTGTGAACAGGATATGTTTTCTATGACTTGCTGATTCCCCTTTTGATCCTCATCTTTGCTGTTGCAAATTTTTTTGCTTGAAATCAACCATTTTCTTTTCTTTACCATTCTTCATCATCGATGTGTTACTAAACTGCTCTTGCAACTTTTAGTTGTCATTTGTTAAATAGTGGAATAACTTGGTGGATGCATCAAACTGGCTTTCTGGCAGATGTTACCATTTTTATCTTTGGTTCAGTTGTTCTTCTGTTTCCTTATGAATCTAGATTCTATGTATTCTCAGATCAGCTTACTATTGAGAAGCCTTGCAAATTAAGGTGATTCATATCTTTAACAATCTGCACGCGTTCCACATAATTGCTTCTCCCATTCTAATAGAAAGTCAAGCTAAAAATGGTACCTCTTAAGTATGTTTGGAAGTAAGATTTAAAGTCTTTTACTTTGGATTAGTCTGGCGAGCAGAATTAGTTCAGGGGAATTCATTGTAGATATCAGAACTGTAAAACCAAATATCATTCTTCAGTCAAGAAGTCTGATCAATCAAAAGTGGAATTAATTTTTGAAATTTTATGGAAGTTTAAAATCATCCTTGGAAGCATAATGCCTCCCAAATTAAGGTGTTTCCAGAGTATTGTTCATAGAACATATCTCCATAAGTGTATCTGCTGCACTTTTCTCTCACTTGGGAGAAATTCTCTGTTGCCCAGTTTTGTGCATTTTATAAATTGGCCTCACCTTTACTTTTAGGATCTCAGGGACTTAGATACCAAGCTTATCACAAGGTTAATGTCATTTCTGAAAACGCTGCTCTCTCACAATTTTTAGTCATTCTTACTTTTAACGTTTGGCTGTAGCTTCCAAACTGCTGACTTAGAAATATCTAGTTTTTGATTGCCAATATCTTCATAAACATTCTTATATGGTTTTTGAAGTTTTCATATTGACTTTTAGACTCTTGAAACAAAGAAGATTCATGCCCTTTTTAGATTTTATGTCTTTTATTCTTTCAAGTTTGCAATATAGCTACAATGGTATGAGCATGTTTTTTTATTTGGGAGGCATTATATCTAACTTTTTTTTGAGCTTACAATTTAGAAGTAACAAATGATATTCTCCATCAGTGACGTTAATCTCTTTCCACATTTTTCTGCTTGAGCTTTCATGTTCCGATGAAGTAAATAAGCGGACATTTATGTATCAAGTAAATTATTAATACAATTGGAGGAATATTTGCATTCCAGGTACGTGGCAACTGAGTTGGCAACTGATATGGTCATTAACATTGGGGATGTGAAATTCTATTTGCACAAGGTATGACACCCATCGACACTTGAAAGATGTGCAATACTTTGATTCCTAACTTCCCATATCTAGAGTTTCTTATGCATTCTTGATGAGTGTTGAACCAACCAGATTGTCAAGATAGTTTGTGGTTGGTCATCCAGTTCACACTGGATTACACTTCACACTGAGTTCATGGATGACCCAATTAGAGGTCATACCATTTCAAAGGGCTGTGTTGATGATCCAACCTATTAGACCTGTCAAACTGGTCTGGATTTAAAAAACACTGATCCACGGTTAGACAGAGAATTTGATGTAGTTGATCAGGATCCACCAAAATCAGGTTCAAATAAAATTTTATGTTACCATTCTTACATATGCTTGTTTGGTTTGCTGATATACTTAAAAATATATGTAGTTTCCCCTTTTGTCCAAGAGCGCCCGCTTGCAGAAGTTGGTTTCAAGTGCAAATGAGGATAACAACGATGAAATCCATATCCAGGATATTCCTGGTGGACCTGCAGCCTTTGAAATTTGTGCCAAGTTTTGTTATGGTATGACAGTCACTCTCAATGCATACAATGTGGTTGCAGCTCGTTGTGCAGCAGAGTACCTTGAGATGTACGAAACCGTGGAGAAAGGAAACCTCATCTACAAGGTTGAAGTCTTCCTCAACTCTAGTATCTTTCGGAGCTGGAAAGACTCAATCATTGTTCTTCAAACTACAAAATCTCTTCTTCCGTGGTCTGAGGAACTTAAGGTGGTCAGCCACTGCCTAGACTCCATTGCTTCCAAGGCTTCCATTGATACTTCCAAGGTAGAGTGGTCGTACACCTATAACCGGAAAAAGCTCCCATCCGAGAATGGGATTGACTCACATTGGAATGGGGTGAGAAAACAACAAATGGTTCCAAAGGACTGGTGGGTAGAAGACCTGTGTGAGCTTCAGATTGATTTATATAAGCGGGTCATAACAACAATAAAAACAAAGGGAAGAATCTCTAGTGATGTATTTGGAGAAGCCTTGAAATCATATGTCCTGCGAAGGTTGCCTGGATTAAGCAAGGGTATGATCCAGTGTGGCGATGCTATAAAGAGTCGAGCATTGATAGAAACCATTGTGTGGTTGCTGCCAGCAGAGAAAGGCAGTGTTCCCTGTAGTTTCTTGCTCATGTTGTTTAAAGCAGCAATAATGTTAGAATGTGGAGAAATGGGAAGAAGAGAATTGATGAGGAGAATTGGCCAGCAGCTGGATGAGGCCACGGTGACTGATGTTTTGATTCGAGCCCCAGCTGGGGAAACAGCAATGTATGATGTTGATATAGTGCGAAACCTAGTGGAGGAGTTTGTGATGCAGGATCAGAGTGCTCAGACTGATTCTCATGTGGACAATGAATTGGAGGAGATTAGGAGCCATGCGTTTGTATCAGATGCTTCCAAGGTGATGGTTGCTAACCTGGTTGAGGGCTACCTTGCTGAAATTGCACGGGATCCCAATCTACCTCTGTCGAAATTTGTTGATCTTGCTGAATTGGTGTCAGGCTTCTCAAGACCATCTCATGATGGACTTTATCGTGCCATTGACATGTACCTCAAGGTAAGTTACTAAACAATTTGGTTTCACGCATTACCTTTTGAACTATACTGAATCAAGTAGTAATTTTCTTTGTAATTCTTTTTAATGGTATGAGTTTGTTCTTACCAAAGGATGCCCCTGAAATTCTTGATTGCTGACATGCTTAAGAAAGGTATGTGCAGAGTTACCTGCTGTTATGCCTAAATAAACCATATTTTGGGATTATGATTCCATCATACAATGGTACCATCTATGAGATTTTTTAAGTTAAATTTGTTTCAGTTGTCATTGCTATCCATCAGATCTACAGCCATCCTTCTAGATCTTGTCATTGTCCTTTTGGCTCCTTCTAGATCTTGTCCATGTCCTTTCCAGTATTAAAATAACATGGCGGATTGGATGGTGAAGTTGATTGGTTCAATTAGGCTTTAACCATAGAGATTTCTTTTTACTCAAAAAAAGTAGAAATTCTCTTGTTTACCCAAGTGCTTGTATTGGTAAAATTTCAAACACGAGTTAGTGACTTCAATAATTACAAGATAGAAAGAGGCTGCAGGGATTCCAACAAACAATGTTGGCAAATGACTATGTTTTGGTGCAGGAACACCCTGGGATCAGCAAGAGTGAGAGAAAGAGAATATGCAGACTGATTGACTGCAAGAAGCTGTCAGTGGATGCTTGCATGCATGCTGTGCAAAATGAACGGCTGCCCTTGAGGGTTGTCGTGCAGGTCCTGTTCTTCGAGCAGATAAGGGCGACAACTTCATCTACCAGTGGCAGCACACCTGACCTACGTGGTTCCATCAAGGCTTTACTCCCTGCTGGGTCTCATGGGAGCTCAAGATCTGCAACAACCAACACAGAAGAGGACTGGGATGCTCTGCCAACGGCAGAGGAGCTCAAGGCTTTGAAAGGGGAGCTTGCCACCCTAAGGTTAGTTGGTGGCAAAGGAGGAAGCAGTGACAGGAACACAAATGATGGCACTAAAAATAATGCCGAAAAAGTTGCTGCCAATAAAATGAAAGGTTTGCTCATGTCGAGGAAGATCTTTTCGAAGCTCTGGTCGACTAAAGACAGATCAAATGAGAACAGCAGCTCCGATGCATCAGAGAGCCACGGTTCTGCCAATGCGGAGGAAACAAAATCCACTCCTTCCAGAAGTAGGAGGCAATCAGTATCTTAGTCAGAAATTGGACAGCAACGGTTAGTCGGCTAGTAAAATTGTCTCTCTGACATTTAGGAATATAGAACCCATTGACTTCTTCCAGCTAACTTTGGGATGAAAGAAGAGGACTAATTTCCCACTGGGGGATAATTGATCAGAAAGCAGCATGTGATTGGGAAAAAAAAGAAAAAAGAAAAGAAAAAGGAAGAGCTTGGAATTTGATTACTGGTGGAAGTGTTTATTGTCACTTTGTTGCCCAGTTGATATGGATGATCTTTTCTTATTCACGGGTTTTGGTAATGACCCAGTTTTGCTGTACCATAAAGTGAGAAAATGTAATGCCAAGTTTCTGGTTTTGGGCTGCTCTTTGTTGTTCTAATAAATTTCTTAGATGACAGTATGGAGTGTGGTAAAAAAAAAAATTCCAGAGGCTGGCAATTGATTAATGGGCATTTTTCATTTATGCAACACATTAGATCATCTGATATATTGCGAGGAAGAAAGTACACTCTGTTGGGATCTTGAGAAGTGTAGAGAGGAAAATGTCAAATTTTGCATTGAAATTGATCTCTCTCTTAACCATTTTTAAACATTTCCCTTCCGTTTAACTTTGCCTGTTTTTGAGATCCAGACAAAGGACTTACTGCAACAGAAAAAATTAAATCAGCACCTCGATTCCTAAGCTCGAATTGGAGTGGCAATTTTTGTAAACTGGAACAAATTCTTTTTTTTTTTGGATAAGCAAACTGGAACAAATTCTCCAAACGTAAATTGGATTTATACACTGTTTTCTTCCCCAGTCCAGAAAATTTTGGTTCTGAACAGAATATTTCTCACGAAAATGTGGGTTGAGATGGGGTTTTGGCATGTATAATATGAATACATACCTTCCAAGCATGGTTTTTTGTTTTTTTCCAAACATGCTGTCTATTTTATAATGGTCACAAGTTATCTCTAGGCCAAGAGAATTGTAATTTCCTTGACATGCTCTCTGTACTAGATGTTTTGCCAATCTATCCCAACATAGTTAGGTTCATACAGGGGCTGGTTCTAATCCAAACTTGATCAAATATAAAGGCCATGCCATTAGCCTGAGATTTCAGGATCCAGTTTGGCCCATTACAGCCCGGTGCACAAAGTGTCTAATGAGTAAGGTAATGAAGCTAATCAACATGGAAAAAGTTACCTCACCACCATCTTTACCATTTCCTCTCTCAACCGACATACATAACAATACCATATTAGCACAATAATTAATACAGTATGCTACGCTTGCGCCACTATGCTCTATGATGCCATGTTAGAGTGCTAACATGGCATTATTCCATCATCCTACCACACCAGTAAATTGATGTAAAATGATAAAAATGAGAGTGAGAATAGCAGCATTTAACCGACATAATAATCATGATGTCGAGGAGAAAAGTAAAGTAAGAGACCAGCATATCTTTGTTGGGTGGGGATTCTTTGGGTATTGGAACCTTCCTTCCCCTTTGTAAGGCTTGGACCTAAAGCTTCTTTAAACCCACACACTAAACTGACCTTGACTTGACCCAGACTAGCCTATGACCATCCCAAGAGCCCCATCCTAGATCCAACCTTGACAATCAACAATGTAATTATTTATTATTTTACAATCCAAAACCATAATCTCATGATTCAGCCAAAAGATGAAATGAAGTCAACATGGATTATTATAAATTTCCCTATTCCTCCCATCTTTATTCAAATTCTATGATCAAAAGCATACATTACACCAAGTGGATTACCCCAAAATATGCTCTTACCGACTTGTTTCTTGAAATAATGAATCACTCACATCAAACAGTACCTAACTTCACACTTGACTAATTTCCACAGAGAGAGAGAGAGAGAGAGCCACTAATCCTTAAAGGATTGTTAAACACTTTTAAGCCATTCAAGCATTTTTTTGACTTGGGAGGAAGACTTGGGAAGGAAAATACCAACCAAATTTGACTATAATGGCTGCTTTTAATTTCTCCCCCACCTTCCTATTACCTAAACCACCCACAATTTGTTCTAGTCAATGATAACCCTTTTTTCTATTCTATACATGTCCTTTGTGATGAAGAAGTTTTTGTCAATGGGGACCAACTTTTGATAGGAAACTTGTGATTAGGGCTTGGGAGGAGTGAGCTTCCCACACCTGCATAATTAATTTAACAATAATTAGGCATTGATGAAATAATAAACCCTAGTCAAAACTTGCCTAACGGTAGTTTTCACACCTATTATATGGGGGGTGTTTAGGTTAGAACTTTAGTGAATGCCTTTATTAGATTTCGAATAATTAATCCATGTCGGTCCACGATTTGTCGGCTTAATGCTATGTGTAATTGCTGAGAAGATGGATAAAAGGAAAAGAAAAATCAACACCTTGTCCATCTTATGACAATCTATTTCCCATCCTACTTTATCGAACTTAATTATTTATTATATATAGAAAGTTGTTTCGAAAAAGTTAAAATCTTATCATTTAAAAATTTAATTTCACTTAGTCTTATTTAATCATTTTTTTTTTTTTTATGGAAATGTTCAATTTTATGTAAAAAAAAATGAGGCAAATATATAGTTATAATTAAGTTGCCATATTTTAACCAGTTATAAGTTGCTTTATTTAAAGTAGAGAAATGCTATACAACCAGAAACTTTAACCTGAAATTAAAAATCACCATGATGTTTAAGATATATATATATATGTGTGTGTGTGAAGAAGATAAAGATAACATTTAGCGAGTCGCTAATTTGATGTAATTTTCAAAGTTCTCAAATAGACCCAAGCAACTTGAAAGGTAAAGCTCCTAACTAGTTCAATGTACCAACTACATTATCAATCAAGACCTTGAGTTTCTTTATAGTAGGCAATTTTGCAGTCATAATTTTCAAAGGGACTCATAAATACAAATAATAACATGGTTTACTTTTATTGGTAATTGAACATTTCTTGTGTTGACATGGCACGGTCTTATTGGTCCATTAACCCATTAAATGGGAAAATTATACACGGACGGAATTAGGATTTTTTTTAGAGGGGGCAAAATTTTAATGTGAGAGTAAATTTTTTTTAAATATGAAAATAACGTAAAATAATTATTTTATAATGTATAAAATTATAACTTTACAAAATATTAATGTCAAAATCATAATACTGTAAAAATTTGTACAAATTTATTCTGCGATGATAGTATTCAATCCATGGATTCCAAAGGTTATATGGTTTTTCCATCAGAATTCAGTATAATCCATACGAATTTGTTAAAGTTCGTGACCCAAAGTCCAAAATAAACTATTTTAAGGTCATGGTTTTTTTTGAAAATTCAATTGAGTAAAACTCTTTCATTTTAAATTCTTTTTGGGTTATTATATATATATATATA
>JAESVK010001383.1:487049-532996 GCA_017140935.1 Hamamelis virginiana | reverse complement strand
ACTCTTTCATTTTAAATTCTTTTTGGGTTATTATATATATATATATATATATATATATAGAAATGATCCGTTAAGGATCAGTCTTTTAATTAAAGTAAGGACCACTCACAATTTTTCACACAGCCAATAATATTTTGAGAAACTAACCGTTGTATTAGACAATCTTTTTATGTATATCATGTCTACCAAAAATGATAGGGATCTAATGACTCACATAAGAAATGTCCAAATCTTGTGTGTTTTGGATCACCTGTTAGATCCATGGGTCTTTCTTATGTGAGACATTGGATCTCCTTTCTTGCACACGTGTCGGTCATTCAACGGTGATCAACAGGTGTTGATCACCTATCAGATCAACAGCAAATCCAAGCTCTAACCCTAGGGCTACAAACGAATCGAGCTAAGCCGAACCGAGCTTTGGATTGCTCGAGCTTGGCTTGGTCAAAAGCTTGATTATTTAAGTTCAAGTCGAGCTCGAGCTTAAGTTAAACGAGCCGAACTTTAGTATGTTTGAGCTTGGCTTGTTTATTATCAAGCTTGTTCGCGGGGCTATTCACGAAAATTTTGATTAATTTGCAACCTTAAATTACAATAAGGAAAAGTTAAAAATTAATGTAGAAAGCTTAAAAAATGACTTCTCTATACTTGGTTTTTATTGGAAATAAAAAATTCAAGCAAAAAAAAAAAAAAAAAAATTAAGTCACGAATATGTTAAGCTTATTCAAGCCTAAATTATAATTTTTTTATAAGTCTGAATACAAGTTTTTAACGAGCTTGTTTACAAGCTTGCTAACGAGCTTGTTCATAAACTTACTAACAAGCTCGATCACGAACACAAATGAACCGAGTCTAGCTGTGCTTGAGCTTGACTTGTTTACTAAAATAAATGAATTCGAGTTGAACACGTTTGCGACAACTCATTTGCAACCTACCTAACCCCATATCAAAACTCTCAAAAAGATGGGATATCGTAGAGGATATAATAAATTGAAATATAATTTTATCAAATATTAATGAATTTCAACCTCAAACAAACACAATAAAAAAAAATTGAATAAAAGTGTTCTCGATTTTTTGAATTAGAATAAAGTACTAACAATCAACTAAAACTCTTATTTGTATTAAATTTGCCTAAAATCATTTTTGGAGAATTATCTTTTCACATATCTCAGAGTTACGTTCAAATCAGTTCTTGATGTATTAAAATTTTCAAACTAAAAATTAAGCGTGACAAAAGCTAGGAGCCTAGCTTTGTACTACTATTCTATATCCATCGACTAAACGAGGCCAAAATTCGCCTCCACTAAACTTCATTATATTCCTAACTTTGGTCCCTAAACACACCCTGTATCACATGAACTCTATGGAAAAGCTCCACCTTCCTATTTTTATTTACAACACAATAAAATCTAATTGATGAAAAATAGTAAAGTTTTCATTCTTGCAAAGGTGCATTCCAAGAAAAATAGCAAAGTTTTCATGGAAAATGCTCATTAATTTATTAATTGTCTTTCCATCCCTAACACAAAGGTTAATATCCACATGAGTATCATCTGAGTACGTGTAGATCCTGCATCTTATATTTGAAACTGTAAGAAATAGAGTAAAAGAGACGCCAAGGATATCACTACCTCAAATATATTCTTCTTAATTTTTTTTTTTAATTTATATACTACTAATTAGTAACTAATATATTTACAATATCATGGTTCTTTAAGCTGACTTAACATTTGAATCACCAACCCATAATTTGATTATGGAAAATTTCATTCGCCCTCCCTTTTTATCATCCCTTTTTGTCTTTTTTCGTGCATCTGACCAACTTGGAATAGATATTTTGAAAAACCGACCGTTGGATTTGATGTTCCACTTATACTTATCATGAATGCAAAAAATCACATTGATCCAATGGTCGGTTTTGCAATTTTGAAAAAAATTGTGAAAAACTATCACAATCTATTTTTTGAAAAACCAACCTTTAGATCAATGCGATTTTTTGCATTCTTGATACGTATAAGTGGAGCATCAAATCCAACGATCAATTTTTCAAAATAACTATTCCAATTTGGTCAGATGCATGATGAAGAATGAAAAAAAAAAAGGACAAATAGAATTGTCGTTTGAATATTTTTGTGATTCAATAAATAATTGAACAGGAAAGGGTTGTAATTAATAGTCATATTTTTTCACTTCAACCATCCACCTTTCTTCCCATGAACCATATGATCTTTAGTATTAATGCAAACCCCGTGAAGGCCGAAAGGTGTAAATTAACTCGGGTCGGTGAGTCGGTTCACGGCGTTTATTGCATGCACAACCTAACATATATAGACTAATGGATCAGTCAGTTTCAATTTGCTCTACCAGTATATATAGATATACACAAATATAGTCTCGTCTCGACATAGTCAGCATATGCTTATATAAGTTATGTAAGTATGCATCTCATATATAATTGGAGTCCGATTTTGGTGCTTGGCGAAACAAACCAAGCAGGCCTGCTCAGGGAGTGGAGATGGCGGCGCGTCAATTTCCAAAGCGAATCCAACGGCTCACATCAAGCGTGACAATGTCCGTTAGGCATTAATCCGAGTAGTCCCGACTGACTTGCTGTGGGCCGTTGGATTTGCTTGGAAGCTGACGTGCCGCCATCTCCACACCCTAAGCAAGCCTGCTTGTTTTGCTTTGCCGAGAACCAAAACCGGACTCGTATAATTGTGAGATGCATATTTTGAAAAATTGATGGTTGGATTAGATAATGTTCTTATGACACATCATGCATGCCAAGAAATCACGGTGATCCAATATCATAATTTTAAAATATATTTATGAAAAATTGTGATTTCTCAATAACCTTTCCCAACAACAAAAAAAAACCAACGAATAGATCACGTTAGGATACGGAAAACTTATGTGTAGGGATGACCACATATAAGTTATACATCAGTCCATACAATCACTAATATCTATGACATAGATTCACGTAAGCATTATATATTCGCACACAATTATGATTTAATCATGCGGATGATATATATTGTATGTGATCATATTCATATATAGCTGTAAATAACATACAATTTCTTTTTTTTTTCTTTTTTTTTAAAATGTTGTAGAGATTCGACGCGCTTCAAAAAGGCCACGTAATTACTCTGGGTTCTATTTGTATTTTTGTATGCAAATGTGAATGTCACAATCATAGAACCTCATGTTTAGTCCAAAAGTCCAAACTAAAACCACCAAAACGAGAGAAAAAGAAACAGCTCGTTTGGAGGAAAAGACTAGGAAGCAAATACCTCATGCCATTCTCTCTCTCTCTCACTATATATACACATATATATCTTTCACTGCAAAGCCCACAGCGACTAAAAGCCAAATCTCCCATCAATTTCACGATAAAAAGTAGCAACCCATTAAAAGAATATCATACAAACACCCACCAAAGTTCATCCACAAAAGCTACTCATTACATAATATCACATAGAACTATATATATATATATATATATATTCCATTATCTTATGTCGATATATTTTAGCACTAAAGATATATTTAAGGACAATTTTGCCCTCCTCAGTAACATAATGTGGTTCATATGCATTGCCCATACTTGGGGCATGCAATGGTCATTGTTTTGGCAGAAAATCAATGAAAGGGAGTGTACACGCATGGCAGGGATATTCCGATTTACACATGATTTATAATCCTATCAACAGAACCGTTTTAAACTTTAGAATATAAGTAAAAAGAAGGCCAAAAGATAACCAACCCCACATGAAAACTAAGGCTCTGTTTGGCTGAAATAGGATCTTAAAAGCCACATCCATTTACAAAAGAGAAAGTTAAAAAGTTAAAAGAGGGATATTCTCTTTTACAAACCCCCCCCCCCCCCCCCAAAAAAAAAAAAAAAAAGTGCCCCCATATCTTCTCATTCCCTCTTTTTTCCCACTCCCAAAATCGTAAACATCCTCTTTTTTTTTTATAAATAAAAAAAAAAAAAGAGAGAAAAAAAGAAAAAGAAAAAGAAACTAGAGAGCATGAAAAACAAAGTTAATTAAAAAAACGCTTTGTTTCATTTTCACGTCTAATTTTGAAGATTCCGTCGGGTGGACAAAAGTTGATATTAGAACTCTCTGGGGTCGACAAAGATTGATGAACCAGGTGGTGACTTGGTCCAATCACCGACGGACCCGTCACTGTAGTCTTCTCCAAGTCGCTTAATACACCACAAATCCTCGGCGCAAGATAGCTTCTTCCAGTGTGGGATTCCTACTCTGAGCGGTTCGCGACTTGACACCTCCGTTGCCACCACCCCACATCCACGCTCTTTAGCTAAGTTATGCGCGTGCCCACACAGAGTTTTTGTTAATTTCACGGCGACTGGGCCTTCCCCACCCAACCCGTACAAGAAATGTAACCCGAATGGCCTAAACACCTCAGGTACAGATGGTAATTGGAGCCAAGGCAATGCCCGATCCACAATTCGGGTCGTTTTAGCGAATCCCTTCCTCACGCGCGACGCTCCCCGTACTTCTAATTTGAAAACGTCTTTACAGTTCCATACACTCAGTATAGCCCATGACTCAGGCGGGTCTGATAAGAACCCATCCGACCCGGGCCAAGACTCGGGTGAATAAGTTCCACGTGGCACGGCGAGGAATGTGCCGAGATTAAGCTTGTTATTCAATACTGCCTCGATGTCGCGAGGGAAGAACTCGGTGGTGGAGAATCGGCGACGGTAGATAGACTCGGCGTCGGAGGGGGTAAGTTTGAGGATAGTGACTCCGTTGGAGAGGCGGACTCGGTGAGCGAACACGGGGTTGACCAGAATTGAAGGTGTACGGAATTTGGAGTAGCCGCATTTGTCGGTGAAGAGCTTAACGGAAGCTTGGTTGTCGTTTTCGGTCGCTATGTATGAATATTCAGCTCCATTCTCTCTAAACCACTCCTCCATTCTACGCACCAGCTTTAACCCAATACCCATCCTCCTGCAACACATGAATATATATATATATAATCAATCAATACATATATATAATCAATCAATACACGAACAATATATATATATATATATATTAAAAAAGGTACTCCTAATAATAATAACCCAATAATTAGAGGTTAAATTATTAAGAAAAAGATAATGGGACTTGCTTACATGCCATTTTCGGAAATATATTGATTTGATATGTAAAATAAGTGATGATATTTAAATGGGAAAACAGAGTGTCTATATGTATATGTATATGTATGTACCGGTGAGAAGGAGAGACGCGTAGGCCTAAGATATAGGCGAGTTTGGTGTAGACAGGAAGGGGTTTAGAAGGATCATTGCCGTTCTTTCCATTTCTGGAGAGCTTCTTGCCACATGTAACGGTTTTGATGCAACCCCTTATCATTCCTACTATCTCTTTCTCTTTCCCTTCTCCCATCTCTGCTACCTGATCCATCATCAATACAATCATACAACACATCAATATATATACACACACACACACAGATATGGCGAGTAACTATTGATTTAACAGCAAACACCATGCCAACAGAGTGACCGAAATCACCATCACCACGACCACCAACCACTTAATTCCTGTTTAAAACCTACTGAAGAGACAATATGATATGAGAGAGAGAGAGTTTGTACCAGCATGAGGAAGGCAGGAGAGTTGCGAACCCTGCAAATTGGATCACCCAAGAGGTCGGTGAAGAGAGAGAGTTTGCCGCAAGGTCCCACTTCGCATCTTCTCTCTACTTCTTCAACACCTAAACAATCTTTCTTTGGGTCGAACTGCCTCACCACTATCACTCTCTCTTCTCCCATATTCTCTCCTCTCTTACACCCAAAACCCAATACCACTTCAAATTCTAACCCTTCTTCTACTCTTAGCACTACTCTATATGCAGCACTATATGTATATATAGAGAGGAGGAGGAGGGAATCAGAGGGGGTTAAATCGCAGCTTTTTCAAGGCCGAAAACTAGACTGACTAACGTGTGTTATAAGCAAGCAAACCAAATCTTGAAAGTAGAGAATCAACAACGACTACAGCACATAAGAAGTCGTAAGATAAGACCAGAGACGGAAAAAAGAGCGTGAGGGGGTCTTAGGTAGTGAGTAGTTCATCATTGCAGAGATACAAGCGCTCTCATGGTGCCTCTTATATACCCGAGTTTTGGGCTTTTTTTTATCTCTCTCTCTAGAATCAAACCCCCCACCCGCCTCTCTCTCTCTCTCTCTTTCTTTTCTCTCCACCTTTATTTAATTCAGTGCTTTTTATTGTCCCACTCTCTCTCTCCTCTGTCGATCTGTCTATCTTTCTCTCTCACACACTCTAATAATAACTAATAACAAAAAGGAAGATGGAGAAATGGCGGCTATGGCTGCGCAGACTTGGGTTGTTTTTGTTGTTGCTCTCCTATTGATATTAATCATTTATTTCTTCGGAAGGAGGCGTTGCCATCATGTCCCCATTTGTAATCATTACCATTACTCCCCCCTCCCTCTTTCTCCCCCAGTACATATATAGATACACTGAGATATATATATACCCAACCCAATATCCATACATCCATCATCGCCATCACAATAATCAAACCTGCTATATGATACCGTCACTCCGTCAGTGCATGGCATGTATGTATGGCCATGAACATATATATAAATATATGTGTATGTATAGCTGTGACAGGGAGCCAAAAAGATGTTCTTTTGATTTCGTTAGAATTTTAATAACGGATCAGTTAGGATGGAAAGGGCGAAAAAAGATATCAACGTGGCGAAACGGATACCGTCTGTTTCGGAAGCCAACTCCCAGGATTTTCGGCCGTTGATTTCCTGAGTAGTGGCCTGCAAAAGCGGCTTTCTTTTCCACATGTATCAATGACCGATGGACTACTGCTATCGTGGCTTTTCCGGTCATCATCATCATCCGCAATCAGGATGGACGGTCGTGATTTCGTTACTCAAGGACAGCTAGATTTCGTGACTGTTTCACACTGTAGGCCTATGTTATCTTCCCTTATTGCGCCGAATATTTCACAGTACTCTGCAACCACATCACTGTTGATGCTTTTCCTTTGCTGAGATGTAGCATCTCTTCCCTTAGCCACTTGCAGCTCAAAATCACCTTTCCTTGACTCTTCTACCTCTGATTGTTTCACCTCTGTTTGTTTCAACGTAAAACTAAAGGAAAAATTGAGTTGTAAATTTTCTTTTTATGTATGTTTGCTGCAATGTAAAATTGTAAAGTAAAGTAATTGATTTTACGTTAAAGAGTCCACTTTGACTGAAAAAAACTTACCCAAAAACATTTGTAAGTCATTTTCCTTTTGCTCCTAGTGTCTATCCTCTCCACTTTCTAAAATATTTCCTAAAAATAATTGACTATTTCTTATCAATTCTCTTCCAATTGACCATGACCGTTGGTGATTTTTTTATCAATTAAATTTATTTTTATTAATTTTAAAAATTATTTTACAAGAGAGAACCAAATACAAAAAAATACTGTAAAATACTAAAATAACTAATTTTCAAGATAAAATTTTTTACATTATAATAATTTTACATTGTAATATAGTTTACAACAAAACAAACACTGAAACAGAGTCATTTATGGTAAGTAATAACAGCTCAAAGTTATCTTTTATCTTTACCTTTGAATTACTATTTCCAAAAACAAACTACTTTTTAATAATAATAAAAAAATCCTTTTTTTACCGTCAAATAACAAAAGTAAAAATAATTCCAAATTGACATCGACCAACGTACATTATTTTCGAATATAATTCAGAGAAAATGTACCAATAATATTATAATCTAGTGCCATGTATCATCACCTGTAGATGACAGATATCTTGGATTAAGCATATGGAAATGTATGGGTATCAATTTGTTAGTATTGAAAATTTGGTTCAATTTGCATAACTTCTACTATTCGGACTTTGAAGGAAAAAAAAAAATTAGAAAGAAAATGTGACATTTTTTAAATCAACCAAACGGACGGTTAGCATTTGATCACCATCATTGATGATGGAATATTGCAGGACCAGGAACGTTTTAATGGTATCTTTAAGCAGAAGGGAAAGTGTTTTAATTTGGGGCAATGATTGGGATTTCAAAGGAAGTAGACACTTGGCCAAAAGTTGGATTTATATTAAAATAATTTATTTATTATTATCTTAATATTATCATACACTAACTTATTTTATATATATATATATATATATAACTGTGCATGGAGTCGAGTGGGAGCATAAGAACCGTTTGATGTTTACACAATTCTTGAATATATAATAATAATTTTCCTTGAAAAAGACCGAAAATTATTGCACATATTAAAAGAAACACTAAGGAGAGGGAAAAGGAAAGGGAAACCAATGACAAGTCATGCTAAATTGGAAATGAAGTTTCCTTAATAGACCAACTTATATAAGACACATTTTGTGTACGTTGTAGAGAGCACCTAACATATTTAGTATATGATTGTTTTATATTTATTATTATTATTATTTTTATATAATAAGGTGACAGACACCTTGGATGGCAAATAGGAGGAAATTAGATGGTACATTTTGATGGGTCCCCACTAGGAAATATCTATGTGGCAAAGTTTAATAAGGGTTGGTATGCTGGGTTTAGGGTCTGATTTTGACACGTACACTCTCCAATTGAAAAGGTTGCAATTATTGTTGTTGCCAATCATAAGGAGACAACGTCTTGATATGGATGGGTGCTTTCCATAGTGTCATTACTTATGTAAGAATATGATTAAATCTCTATTTATTTGTCTTGCAGAGTTTTATTGATTTTAAAAAAAAAAAAATTCGGTAAATGAATGATTCTATTTTTTTTTTTTTCTCACTTGTTTACTCATCTTATAGAATTTGAGAATATAAATTTTTTTTCCCAATACAATCGACTGATTCCCGCTCCTCATACAGGCCACCGTCTCATGGGTTCGTATAATGTCCGAGTTAATAGTTCTGATTGATGGCCGGATAAGAAAATTTGGCTGATTTCGAATCTAGAATGTCTGCATTTACAGTTTATCCTTTTACTGTCAGAACAACTCTCTTGACTGGCCAAAAGAATGTGATTGGATGCTTCTATTTTATTTTCACTTGTTTGCTTGTCTTATAGAATTTGAAAGTGCAAATTGATTATCACGAATAGGCTCTTTGGAAAGAATTCGAAACTATTTTGAAAACTCATGAAATACTCCATTAAAAAAAAAAATTATTATCATTTCTTATGATAGCTTTAGTTCTCTTAGATCCTCTTATTTAGGGAAAAAAAAATTTATTTTAAGTACTTAAATGGATTAGATGCCAACTAACTAAGTAGGAAGATTTGACCAACCCTAATTTTAAACCTAACTTATAATTTTCTCTTGATATCTTGGAATATAAGTTTGTATCTCTCACTTTCATATAAGAGAGACGGTATATTATCAACAATCTAAATAATGATTTTCTTCTAAATATAATTATAGAGTCCCGATCTAGTAAGCATATGCTGACTTCAGTGAAAATCAGCATGAAGCTCGTAGCGAATCATAGGATGTATATTTTGAAAAATCGACCGTTTAATTAGATATTCACGTCTGACAAAAATCACAGTTATCTAATGTATGCATATCTAAATATAGACTGTGAAAAATCTAACCGCTGAAAACTGTTACAAATTTTCTCAGTGACATATCTAAGAAATCGATTGTTGGATTACCGTGATTTTTGGCATGCCTGACCTGTATACGCATAGTATCTAATCCAACGGTCAGTTTTTTAAACCACTTATGAGTTTCATGCTGACTTTCACGAAATTAATTATACTTTTGGTTAAAATTAGTTCTTCGCTTATATATAGCTGGTAAATCAATAAATCTAAACCATTCATATTGTGCAACATCTACTTTTTGTTAATTGTGGGATCGATGAATGATCCATATTCCATTAAACCGTCCATTCAATGGAGAGAGAATCTTTGATCCACTCATTTTATAATCTTTGTATTTGTTGCCTTTCCATGGCTGTATCTTTCAAAGAAAAATTCTACTTTTAAACTTATTGGCACAAAATCTTCTTCTTCTTCTCCTCCTTTTTTTTTTTTTTTTTTAAGCAACTTCTTAGAACCAGTTATATGCTGGTGCGGCTAAATTATGCATGGGGTGTTTCATCACACGTTCTCTATTCTTTCATAATTCACAAGGAGACTTGAGGAGTAAGGTACCTCAAAAACTATATAATAAAAATCCAAACCCACGCTCCTAGGAAACGTGTGTGTTATCACGCTCTATTTCAATTGCAACATATATATATATATATAGAATTAATAATTAATAAATATTAATTTGTCTCTCATTCATACAATCTGTTTTCTAATCTAAGCAATGTCTTGTATAGACTTGCACCACGGGTTCTAAGATACCTTTTTATTTTGACTCTATGGGCTTAGCATACATACATGACATGCGTATATTAATATATTATAAGAAGGAATACGACGACCGACAACAAAAATAATAATAATAAATAAATAAATAGAAAAGGAAAGATCATGATAGTAATGACAATAACAAGGAAAATGAATGACCAATGATAATGATATTGATGATGATAGTAATGTTCATGACAATGAAAACAATGGTAGTAACGATAATGATAATGATCATGACTGTGATCATGATCATGATAATAATGATGATGATGCATGATGATGATTTTATTATTCGATCTATATATATATATTATAAATTTATAATGCAGAGGCAAGGTTAAAATTATCAATTAAAAACTTTATGGACAAAAAAGCCGAAAAAAGAGGCTAATTTATTTTTTTTAATCTTGGTTTAAAAAGGCTAATTCTTTTAAATGATTGATAGTCAACATAGAGAAAGCATATTACGTATATATACTTCATCCTAATGGTAAAAAAATAAAATAAAATGGATTAGAATAAAGTGACAAAGAAATAAAATAAATCATGATGAGATTCTTGCTTATGATTTATTAATCCTTAATTGGTAAGCCGATCCTAGAGATGCACCCGATCGAATTATTCTTTGATTAGATAATTGTTTAGACTCCATTGGATTTGGAATCGAGAGAGATTTTTAGAGGGATTTGCATACTAATCAAAAGCATTCGACTTTGATTTATTGACTAACTTGAGGGAGGAGGGGGGAGGGGGGAGGGGGGAATAATTCTAGGAGAAGGAATAAGCTAGGTTTCCTATTGAGATATTGTTCGGGATCTAACTTAATTTTAATCCCTACCACGAATTAAACTTTAATTTGGATCTAAGTAATTTAAATGTTGTTGATGAGAGCAATGACGGGCACGATTATCATAATTAAACACATGATTAACGCGGGGGTTTTGGTTCTTGCTCCATGTTCAAGCTTCAAATTTTTTCTCAATCGAGATTTAGAAATATAAAGATTGATTAGGTCGATGATAAATCGAAGACCTAATGTTTATTTCAATATGACTTGTTCTAAATTAGCCGATCAACAATACGAGTCTTCAAAAATTAAAAAATGGAAGAAAAAAAAAAATCAAAGTAGAACAGGACCACACGACATCGTTGAATAGATTTTCTAATATCGAGATTCATATCACTCCTGATGTCATTATTGTTATAAATTATAGTCCCTGTATATATATAACACTCGATCTCTTTAAGTTTTACCTAGATGAAAAAAGAAACAAAATAAAAAACAAGAAGAGACATAAGCCAAAGACAATTGCCTCGATTTGATAATGGTAGAGGATCTTGTTCCCTTTTTCTCACAATCTAGCTCATCATACTGCGTCCGTACGTGCCCTTTTGCTAGCCCTAACATATTCTAATCACATATAGACACGAAGCACAATTAAAATTGTAGGGCAGGTGCGAAACAATAAGCCTCATATCTGGCAATGTCTCTCAACTTAGATATCATATGGTTAAATTAGAGCAAGATGGACGAATTGCCTTGCGAGTCAAAATTTGAAACCATCACTTGCTAAACCATTGGAGCGCAACGTGAAATAGTAAAAATATATATATATATATATATATATATATATATATATATATATATATATATATGTTTATGTATTTACAGAAATGATCCTATCAACAGATGCTTACATAAACTATAGTAAATATAAAATTTATAAATAATTATGGGATACATATTTTTAAAAAATGACTGGTTAGATTAAATAGTATATTTATACATGTGATGTATACAAAAGAAAAATCAAAGTGACCTAGTAGTCGGTTTTTCGGAAATGTCATTAAGAAAAATTATGACATTTTTCACTAGTTATAGTTTTTCATAGTCTAATTTTAAAATTTTAATATGGGATTGCTGTATTTTTTGATATATACATGACATTCATAAAAGGAATATCTAATTCGGAGATATTTTTTCAAAATATGTATCTCTTATCTATAAGTTTCATGCTTACATAATTTAAGTAAGCTTATGCTTACAGGATCGGGACTTTATATGAATTATATATATGGGCAAGTAGGTAACATGTTTACAATAATCTTGCAAATTGTCATGCTTCAAAATAACAAAGTGGTTAATGGTGGATTTAAATAATGATTAAGACAGTTGGAAAGTAAGCAATTTGGTGCAAGTTGACCCAAAGATTAGAGTAATGAGTGGGTGGTGTGGCTCGAGGAATGATATATATAAGAGAGGATTATAAATTAGTTAAGACTCTGTCTCTCTCTTTCTCTCTCTATCAATCTAGCTCTTTCTCTCTCTTGGTTTTATTATGTCAAGGACTTGGACAGGCTCCACCTGGCTTCTTTATCATCGAGACCTTCAATTGACCCGCCAAAAAATGATATGGTTGGTCCAGGAGTAATAAAAAATTGTAAATTATTTATTAAAAAATGCAACATAAACGACCTACAACAGACTCTTGTTTCCTTTCTCGTTACGTGTTTTTAGGGTCGGTGAGATGAGAGAAACTTGGACCGTATGTTATATCAAATTCCATTATCTACGTATATCCAATTAAACAAAACTTTCAATATCAGGTGCACCTGATGCCACTTACGATAAAAATATTGAAAAACTGACCGTTGGATTAAATACTTTTATCATGTATGTCATGTTTGCTAAAAATTTTTGTGATCCAACGGTTGGTTTTTAAAAAATGTAACTTTAAAAAACTTTGATTTTTTTTTCTTTAAAATGTTATCATTTTTTAACAGTTAATTTTCTCATAAACCAACTATTGGATCACTGTGATTTTTGACAGGCATGACATACATTATAGGCGTATCTAATCCAACGATCAGTTTTCCAAAATTTATAGTACAAGTGATTCTACAAGAGGACACCCGATGCAAGGATGCATCAGATGCACCTGACCATAGCACCTCTATCCAATTATATATATATATTGGTTCATGCGTAATTTTTTATTTTTTTTTTCCTTTTAAAAAAAGTTTTGCAAGTGTGAATGAGAAAATGATGCTTTTAAAATTGACGAATTATGAAGTCTATCTTGCTTTATAAAATGTGGAAACAACGACCCATGAGGTTTTAAGGTTTCCTACGGTCTTGAAGGTGCAAGTTGCTTTCTTATTTATTAAACATTAATTAGTCCACCAAATATTTCATCCAAGTTGAGTGTTAAAGAATAAAAAAATAAATCATTTAAGAAAAGTCGCATAAATAATAAAATTATTGTTCATTTCACATTACTTAATATTCAAACAATCGAAGTGGTAATAAGTCTTACAAAATTAGTTTGAATTTAAAATCTTTCTATTTTTAAAACATATATAAATACCAAAATCCACTATTCTATTAATTTATGAGTTTATATTATATTAGGAAGAATTTATAGATTAATTTTCTGTACTATCAGCGAACAATATTTTACACTCATGAACTATCAATTATGACACGTTAACTCCATGTACTATCAATTTATAATAAATTATATTTTTTTTAAGTTAATCAAACTTTCGTTTAAGAGAAAGAAAGTCGAATTTGTTCATGTGAATGTATTTTTTTTTCTGATAGAACACGAGATTAATTTATAATTTTCCCTTCAAAAAATATATAATACTGTAGAGAAATCAAAGTCTATGTTAATATGAGCAAAATAACCTTAATTTCGTGTTCGCAAAGCCCAAAAATGACCATCCCATGTCTTTTGTTAAGATGGGGTACAGCTTTGAATGTTGGGGCTTGGCAGAGGAGAGAGAGGGGAGAGGGGGACAAAGCAGAGATAGGGGGTGGATTTGGTGTGTACTTGAGGGCAGAGTGTGGGGGGACGTATTTGGGAGGTAGAAGAGCTGTCATTTCTCTCTTTGTTTTTTTGTTTTTTGTTTGGTATTGGGGTTTTGTACGCTAGGTGTCCGACACTAGGGTCCGGCCCCTGGCTCACCCCAAATCCCCAAGATTATGCACCCATGTCTCCTCCTTCCTTCTTACGTCCCTCATTAATTGCATTCACCACATTTTCGCATTTGCCCATCCCCACCCTCCTTTCTCCTTCTCCTTCTCCTTCTCCTTCTCCTTCTCCTTCTACATGTACATGCATCATTTTCATATTCTTATTCTCATTACACGTGTAAAACATGCATTAAATTATTGTTGAATTCTTTAAGAAAAATACTATAAAATCAGAAACTTTAACCTGAAATTAAAAATTATCGTGATGTGTCATACTTTAAGTGGTGATGTCTCTCCACTCAAATTGTTTTTCTCTTTTTCATACAACACTCAAACCATGACACTTCAAGGTGATTTTTAATTTTGGATTAAAGTGTCGGTAATATAAAATTGTTGTTTCTTTAAATTATCACATTAATATTCATCATCTCAGTCTTAATTTTAGGTTATTTTAGTTGTTCAAAGTCCGTTTGGTTTCTATTTTTGTATTTTTATTCTTATTATCTTAATTTTTAAAAGTAATTATCAAAATTTTCATATTCGATATTTTTATTTATTTTAATTTTTAAAAATAAAAAAATAGAAAGTAGAAACTTAACCAAATGAACTCTGAGAGAGAGGGCATTCATGAATATAGCAAATGTGTGCATGCATGCATGTACAAATCAAACTTGTCACCACAGGAAGCTCATTTGGTCACAAGGCTTGGAGCCCAAGTCTTAGCTCTGTACTTGGAGCAAAATAATACAATAAACAAGCTGCTGAATGAGTTTTAAGTGAGATACTTTAGGGTTTTACCAGCTCCAGTTCTTAAACTTTGCTCTCATTCCAAGGCTAGCTTTCACCAAAGGCAAGATCCATAATAGCTTCCCAAACTATATACTATATTTTTTAAAAATCCAACGGTTAAGAAGGTTTCGGCCTTAAATTACACATGTCGACACATGTCACATGTCCTTGAGAATCTCAATATATGTTTGTGTACGTACCCACAAGTTGGAAGAATTTAATTTCTTAGTCTTGGGGTTTGGAGTCATCATAAATCATAATGAATATGATTTGGAAGAATCATTTGACAACATTTATCTTGCTCGATGCTCATATATGTATGAGAACTGGAACTGTCCTGTAATCCACCACCTTTTATATATATATATATATATATATATATATATATATAGAAGTGCTAATATAAGGTGCACTTAATGCTTCTTGCATCAGGTGAGAAGCATCAAGTGCTCTCTTGTAAAGCTACTTGTGGTGCAGATGTTAGAAAACTTACTGTTGGATTAGATACTTCAATCATGTATGTCATGCCTGCAAAAAATCACAGTGACCCAACGGTTGTTTTATGAGAAAACTGACTGTGAAAAAATGATATCATTTCAAAGAATAAAAAAGTCTTAGTTTTTCAAAGTTACATATTTCAAAAACCAACCGTTTGATTACTGTGATTTTTGGCAGGCATGACATACATGATTAGAGTATCTAATCCAACGGTCAGTTTTCTAAAACATGCACCGCAAGTGGCTCTACAAGAGGACACCTGATGCAAGAAGCATCAAGTGCACCTTATATTAGCATTTCTGTATGTATATATCTTATATATATATATATAAGATAATTAGATATATTACTACTGGCTACCATTTTCATTGTTTCACGTGACTTTCACAAAGATGTGTTGTATATTTTGCATGTCAAGGTGTCTGTGATAAATTAATAAAGGGCAAACCATGGAATGTGGTACATGTTCAAGAGAGTGAAACATCGCAATTATGAGTTCTTGGGGTAAGTGAAGATCCATTTCCATTGGTTTATATATTGGTAAGTGAAAATAGTTTGAGACTTCAGACTAGCATCATCTTCCATAATAATATAATGCAAGATACTTAAATATATAACTGGAGTGTTGTCATGTTTAATTGTCTAAAATATCAGAAGATTTTAAGCATGTTTAGCTGTCCAAATTAATGAATTTATTATGATATAGTTACAAAATATTGATACTATAAATTCTTTCTGAGTGAAAAATGATAGTGTCGAAAAAGTATAACGGGTCGGTATTTTTGTAGATGGGGTATCACGGTTGATACGTGTTCTCGATTATGAACACCGTTGTGGTGTCTCTGTATAAGACTCCGACGATCAAGTCAGTTATCAGAGTAATTAAGTAAAGAGAAAAACACCAAGTCCAAAGATGGAGTGATTATCGATTACCTTTTATTAGGGTGAGAATGCTTTTATAAAAGTAATGAATGATATTGCCACGTGATTGGTGCCGATTGGTCCATAGGTCAACATCAACGCCCATTACTCTGCTTCTAATCACAATTAATAGTTGACATTAGTAGGTGAGGAGCTATTTAATGATTTATCTTAGTTGGTAATCATGTTATGTCTTATCATGCGCGGATCATTTATTGGGGCCATCCCATAATCATTAAGAATGGACAGGTGAATTCTGACCATATATGCTAGATCTATCGACGTGGACTGATCGGATGATACTTGATGGTCGGGTAGAGTCCCCCAAATCGGATTGACGTCACTTGACCATATATACTGACCATATATGGCAACATCACATCGGCCATTCAAATTCGGAATTCGACCCCTCCCCTGATATGCCAAAACATTTTATCTTTTCAACATTTTTCCTTTGTTTTTTTTGGTGCAAGTCCGAAACTGGCTTCATTCAAATTAAATTAAATTGTAAAAAACTTTATTTTTATTTTTTTATTTTTTCAGTCGGTCCAATTAAGTACAGCTGGTAAAAGAAACTATCACAAACTGGTTCGAAAATGACCTTACATATTAACATTTATGCCACCAAAATCTTTCAAAATCTCTTTCCACTGACAAACAAATAATTTCCCTTTTCGTATTATTATAAGACAGTACAGTACCATGGTTAAAAATGACTTGAGTAGGTATAAAAGGACCATTTTGGTATTTTGAAACTTTAAACATATGAATTGACATTAATGCCCATCGTAGATATCCACATGGTGCCTATCTTTTTTTGTACGTTGTTCGGCGGCGAGGGATGATAAGATTACAGAAAAGACAAAAAGTACTGAAACGGAAAGCATGGGAGTCGTCTCTTACGGATAAGAACAAATTCAGAAACCCTCGCCACGTCATCATGTATGTCCATCCATCAACATCATCATCATCATCATCTCCATGCATGATGGATGTATATATCATGGGCAGTGACGGCAAACTTTAGAAGCTAATGCAATCTGGTTTGGGATAATATTTGCTACAAACTTAAACAGTGCAATCAGGTGCAACTGGCAATGGGACTTACTTAATAAGTTAATATTGTGCACCCTTGTGCTAAAGAAAATTAATGATCACTTGATTAGCGAAACGATCACCGTCCGATCGAAATGCATTGTCTTCGGAGACACGAATTGCGGATTTTTTGTTTTTAATTTTGAAATGATATAGGCATGATTATTATTATAGATAAACTAGTGAACCCCATGTTGAGATTAGTTATAATTGTGTAGATTAAGTTGCATCTTTTCAATGAAATTACATGGAAAATGCTTGTGGATCTCCTAGGTCACTTGTTTGTTGAGTCTTGGTGGGCTAGAAATATCTTTAGTCTAAGATTTTTTTTTTTTTCCTCCATTATCTACTCTAATGAATAACCGACAATTTTAAAATAAATATCATGTAAATTGGACGGTTGTTAATTGAACTGAAGGAAGACTAAAAGTTATTGGATTGTAGAGAATCTTCAATTTTGTTAAATATAAAAGAGTTCGTGTGAATGTATTGATCGGCTCTCTCTTATTTTAAAGATATTGCATAAATTTTAAAAGAAAGTTTTATAATATTACATACATAAAAAAAATTAAAACACTTCCTAAAAGTGCCACATGCAAAAATTTACTAAATAATGTTGTATGGTTTGAATGAATGTTGTGGTCAAATTTTTTTAACATTTTCTATTTAATAATGTTTGACTGAAACTTTTAAATAATTTTAACTAATATATGTATATATATATATATATATAAATGAAAGGAAATTTAGTAGATGTGGTATATAGCTTCTATCAAATGTTGAAGATAGTTCACTGAAAGAGGGATGGAGGGAGAGGGGAGAGGGGAGAGGGGATGATGAAGGGTCTCTTAACAACCTTTGTTAGTATTATAAAAAAATGAATAGATGCTAGTGTGTATGTGAGGTGGATGGTCCCCTCTGTCCCAGTTCCCTGTATCAGATTGGATGCCAAATGTCTCATCTGCAAGGAGAGCAGATGATTCCTATGTCCAAACTTTGTCTCCAATTATTATCTTCAAGTTCCATTCCTACTTACTCTCACTTAAGGCGCGTGTAAGCACTTTCCAGTCAAGATTGAATCCTAGGAAAACATTGGAAAAACACATCCCCTTAGCTCTTGTGGATATATTGTGAGATGGGGTTGGTGAACCCTATATGAGCCCTAAAAGAAACAGTGAGGGAGAGGGAGAGGGAGAGGGAGAGGGAGGAATAAAAGGTGAAAATGGCAAAGAGGCAAGGCAAGGCAGGCTTTCTTTTTTCTTTTTTGCTTTTTATTTTTGGGTGTTTTTGTCGAAAATTCTGAGCAATGCACAAGGACCCAACTATGACAGCTGTGGACACTCGCCCTAAAGTCCTCAACTAAATTTGGGTTGAGACCATGATTGTTCACTTTCTATATCTTGGTGGGGAGTGGGGATCTTCTATATCTTGGTGGGGAGTGGGGATCTTTGTCTTTTGAGGGTCAACCACCCCCCCATCCTAAAGACCCAAGCAAACTTAAAATGGAAGTCCTCTCCTTTTAAGTTGGTGAACTACAATTTAACATTGTGTGGAACTTTGAAGGAAGGAAAGATAATTATTTTTCTTTTCTAATTTAGGGATTTATTTGAACTCTTTTTTTGGAACCAAATTATTTTGAAAAAACAAGTAACAAAATATAGTACAAAAAGGGTTGGTTTGTTATTCCATTTTCTTTTTACCTATTTTGAGTAAGTAATCCAAGGGACACAACATCTCATCATATCTATTATATTGTATGATACATTAATATCTACTAAATTAAAAATGAATATTAAAATGAATTCATACATACCGGTCAACTTGTAAATTCTCTCTCTCTATATATATATATTGGTAGAGTAACTCAATTATTAATACTTACATACAAATCACACATAAACTTAATTCCTAGAATCTAGTTAAACATGATTGAAGGAAAGAGTATTGAACTTTGATGAGTCTGGATTCTCTGCTTGGACTTGGATATGCTTGGTTAATGTGTCATGATTAGATACTCTACTTTTCACTTAGATGGTGTGCAGATGATCCAGATCATGACACATCACCCAAGCACCAAGCAAAGGATTATCATTCAACTTTGATTGATAAATATAATTAAATTACATGGTATTTTATAGTAAAATTTTGTAAGTAGAACTTTTGTAAGGTCATGTATTCATTTGGAGGTGCCAATTTTGGGTTTTGTACAATACTCCTTAAAATAGAGAGAACTCATGAGATGTTGTCGTCCGTCGTAACTTTTCTCTTACACATAAAAAGGAAAAAATAAATTGCAATTGAGAATGATTCTAATTATAGCACAAAGAAGAGTTCCTAAAACTTCATAAAAATCCTACACCCTTTGGTCCCCCACATTCCAATTTTCACAATTGGAAAAATTAAGATTCCTGATATTTTTCTTCTAGTTGGAAAATAGATACCCACATGGACTGCAGGACCAAAAGTAGAAAAAAACTGTCACAATAAATGAAATGAAATCATCCAATTTTGTCTAAAACAAATTATATGAATGAAATAGTGTCAGTTACTCCTTATTCTACTGTCTTTCGGAAATGGATAAAGCCATTCTTGGGAATAAGACAAGAAGTAGAGAGGTAGTAAAATGAATGAAGGCGCAAGCAAAATTGCTTGCATTCAATGGCATCAACAGAATTGCTTCATGATGAATGTGAATGGTTATGGAATATAACGTGTGCAATTTTGTTCATCAAGTGAATATTGGTCAGCCTGCTTCCACAATTTAAGGAAACCTCAAGAGCTTTCAGTCCAAATTTCAAGAAAAACGAAACCGTCAATCGTTTTTGTTTTGCCAAATGACAAGAACCGGCCAACGTTGCATTGCATGCATAATTCCCATCAACTGATCAATTTGCATACAAAAATTATTCTAATAAAATAATAAAATAAATTAAAATAAAGACATGGATTGGGAAAAAAATTGGAAAAACGAAATTTATATTTTTCATGCATTTGCTCGTTGTGGGAAATAATATTTATTGCAAGGAGTTGTGAGCTTTTGTTCAAACGTTTTGGTTTCGACTTTCGAGACCTATCGCTTGCAACCCTAAGTCTTCGATGGCACGAGAGGGGTATGGGTCTCCAAGACCTAAAAGATGGATAATTTTGAAATAACAAGAAGTTAAGAGAGGATAGGACTTAGGAGCTCAATGCCTTCAAGTAGTGTATTCGTTTTCAGTTCTTGTGTCTTATTTAATAAACCCTAGATTCGTTAAATAAATTAACAAAAAACACATAACCCCAATTTTGGTTGCTCAGAAATTGAAGGAAACAAAGAAATACAAAATTTGGAAAACATGCTCAATTAAAATAGTTGACGGGGGCACAGGCGAATCGGGTTTTATTTTTCTATTTTCCTAAGGAGTAATGAGACTTCAAAATCGGAAATTTTAATAACATAGCAAGCAAGTGGAGCATAAAGAAAAATTTTAACAGGAAAACAAATCCCTTTTTCAGAAAAGCAGTAAGGATCAACTATTGGACCCCAGATCTAAAGTTTTCATTTCCAAAGAGAGAGCCTGGAAATAAGTTCAACTAAAAAAGTGGGCAATGAATATATATAGAGGCCAGGCCCCAATAGTCTCAGGGCTTGCTGCCCAAAGCGTGTCAAAAGTCAAAACTGAAGAGGAAAAGCCCAGACTAGTGGCACCAATACCTACCAGCCTACCCGATTTCCCCAAAGATACACCTAGCCCAGATTAATAGAGGCCCAATTGAAAGTTTTGATCCCTTCTCATCCAACGTTTTGACAGTCATCATTTAAAACTACTGTGTCCTCTGGGGGCCCAAACGCAGTTGAAATTCATTCCATGACTCATGACTTAAATTGCAGATCATCACATCTGATCATGCACATGTGGATCATTTCCATCACAGACGAAAATCCTAGCCAATCATTTTCATGCATATGTGTGTAATATATATACAGAAAAATATAATATAGACAATTTAAACCAAACTGGCCAGCTCTGAGCGGATCAAGACCAGGCAAGAGCCTTTTTTGCCTCATGGAAAGAGGACTGTCATCCAGTGGACAGTTCACAATAACCCCTCTTTTTATTATGGCAAAATCACATTTCCAATAAATAAAATCAGCAAATGGTCAATTCGACTGGGGAATGGAGGAAAACCAACCAGAGCACAAACTTGTCTAACATCAGTTCAATAATTCAAATCTCAAGCATTAGAAACACACATAAAGTTAAAAATTTTAACCACAACATCAGAACAAATATGTAGGTCTACATAAACCTAATTTACCAAATTAAGGAAAAAAAAAAAAACAGATGGTGTTATGACGACCACAGACAGCATGACAGACATCCCTTGGTAAAATGCAAATGCTCAACCAACTCATTTGAAAAGTCCGGTTGAATTACCAGGGAGGGACCTGGCCCAGCACAAGAAGACACTGTTCCTTCACAGCATTTGGAATTCAATGCACTAGGTGCGAGTTCTGCTGCTTTCTGCGTTTCTTATGGGGTAAAAGTAAGGGTGGGCCTGCATGAGATTAAGGACATGTACTTAAAGAACATTCATAAAGAATGTCAATGAAACAGGAAAAATTTTGATGAATATAAAGCCGTGTTCATGTGTACACATGGTCCAACTCTTTAAGTGAGACCACTTGATTTCTAAGTGAGTACATGGGTCGGAGCTGAAAAGCCGGCAACTATTTTTTTAAATAACTGAAAAATCACCGGAGATCAATACTCTCCAATCCTAACAATTTCTGAAAAATCAACCTGGAGATCATTATTCACTAATCCCAACAATTTCTTAAAGTATAGAAACAATATAGAAATAATTAACTACCAAAAGTACCACAACTCCAGTTCAACTTCCAACCCAACCAAATGGTCTAAGAGTCCAGACAAATGTGTCAGTGTGTAGTGTACTGTAATTAAGGGTGGTGCTCTGACAGTGCATAGTGACTAGAGGGTTTACCATTGCTTCTTTTGCCGTTGGCCTTTCTTGGTGATCATATCGCAGCAACTTGTCAAGGAAGTCAATTGCCTTCAAAAATGAAAATAAATGTATCGGTATTAATTAAGTTTAACGCTAAGAGAACTAAATTCTACTGTTACAAATAACAAAAGTTTCTACCTCAGGAACCGCCAAATGCTGATTCTCAGCATTGATGAACTTTGTCCATGGTTTCCTGCTATGCCTATATCAAGTAAAGAATTGCAGATTCTTCTCAGTCAATAACGTTTAAATAACATAAGAATGGGTAAACAGAACTATTGGATTTCATCACCAACCTCCCAACAAGTGCCGCTAGATGTGGATCTAACTCTAAGCGGTATTTGCTAAGATAGGCATTTAACTCATCAGTCCCAAGTACCTGTTGCAGCAGAATTTGAAAAACTTCGAGATATTAGTTTTCCATTTATTTCTCCTCTTTCATATTCTTTGGACCAATTCTAGATATTTCATTGCAAAATTTCAGGCGTGTTAATTTATGTAAGATTGTGCATGTATGATTGCAGACATGCAGAAAAATATGACTGCTACCAATTAAACAAGGTAGTTGCAGAGGTTTTGCCAAAAAAAAAAACAGTAAAGCATTGCCAAAGCAAACAAAAACACATACATATAGATAAACCGCCCTATAAAACTCTGCAGCCATTTCCAAGTATTGTTCATAATACATTGACAGTACATAATGAAATACAAATACTCCTGTTATATGTTACTCAAGCTTTTATCAAAATGTTTCACATACCTTGGCAATTTTGACCAGTTGATCGTAATTATCATGCCCGTAGAAAAATGGCTCCTTACGAAATATCTGTACAGCACAAGCCTCTATAATAAGCATCACAAGGAAGAGACAGCATTACATACCTTGGCGTAGTATCAAATTTTGAACCTCCTCGTCATCTGCCACCCATGGATGAATATGCAAGCATATCAAGATCCACTTATCTATGGCATCATCATCAAGATCTTCTAACCTATAAATCTAGAATACTAAGATTTGGACATAAGAATCTCTTTCATACCATTCAAGAAAAACACAAGAAAACAAATCCATTATCTAGTGGTTAACGATCAATTTATCAGGGTGACTTTTGGGCTGAGAATTGACGGAGAGGAGGCCCACCAATTGATATATCCAGGTCCACTTGCATACATAACAAAATAAACGCGCAAATGGAGTCTTAAAATACTGTGCCACGGTATGAAATACAAAAAACCATATTTGCGATGAAAATAAATGCACCCTGTTAAAATAAAATGAATTGGGTGGGGGACATGCTCACCATTCCAGCAAACATACAACCAAGGCTCCACAGATCTAAAGAGTAATCATAGTCTTGCAAATCAACGAGGAGCTCAGGACCCTTGAAATATCTACAACCAAATGAGGGAAAGGGTGTGGATAACACACATCAATTCACAATAATGAGAAGCATACACACAGAATCATAATAACTTATATCCAAACTTGTGCAAGCCATAGGTTTGAAATGCTACTAATTACAACGATGAATTGGGTACAAAAATAATTGTGGTGTTTTCCAACATGAAGCTGTGCTTTTAATGAAAGCTGAAATTTTTTCTTAATCCACCTAAACTAGATAGAATTGTGGTCAATATGATCTATTAACAGAAATTTGAAAAAGGACAAAAACCTTTATTTCTTTGGTTGCTTTCTCAAGAAAATTTCTCTTCAACCCCAAAAGATTCAGTACAACACGTTAAGCATCAAACATTCTTCGATCCAACTGAACACAGGTCACCGAAGCAATACCATAGCTGAAATACTCCACTCAATGAAAGCCCTATAACAATCGTCTACGTCAGCTACACAAACCCTATCTGTCCAAACCACTTTAAATAGGGTGAAAATATTAGTTAAATCATAGGCCAGCCACCTTGTATTTCCTCACTATTTCAACCCACACTCCCCCCCCCCCCCCTCTTTTGTCCTTATAGCTCCTTTGACCTGAAACGTATCACCCCTAACTGACAAAATTATTAGTCTTTTTGCAAAAAGAGAAACTATTTCAGCCATATTTCTCCCATCTTGCCCCTAATCAGTCTACCTCCAACTTCTCGATTAAGTGATCATGCTTGTTCTATCCTCACTGCCTGGCCATTTTTACATCCTGATCTCTCCGATCAAGCTATGCTCATTTTCAAATTATACCTGACATTCACACACTATTGTATTTTTTTGCCATTAGTGTATGAATATAAATTTATCCCATTAAATCCAATTATCTCAAAGTTGATTAAAAAAATATATTGTAAAAATAATTCACGCTTTATTTTCCAAAATCCCACCCTTGTTTTTAATAATTCTAGCATGAATAGCATCCTTTTTCTCGACATCTATTGCTTCTCTCATTCTCAAATTTAATATTATAGTTGGTCTGATTACAGATACTCTTTTTTATTCTTGACTGAATCTCAAATTCTATGTCATTCCAATGTTGACCAAATTCCAATGTTGCCATCATGCTCTCCATTTCAACCATCATGCTCTAATTCTATGGGTTGTCTTTAATCTCTCCTTTGTGGTCCTTGTGGATAATAAAACCAAGATAACAAAATGATTATTCTTCGCCAACTCCGATCAAAGCCCTCCAGGTATCCCCTCATTTTTTCCATACCTGTATTTTCTTACATGCCATATTCCCTAGTCTCACTCAACTTTTAATTCAAAAGCATCTCTAGACAATTCTAAATCAGTGCTTACCCCTACTCTATTCTCATAATTCAAAACAATATCATCTGCAAATAGGATATGCCATCGTATTTACTTACTCCACATGTCCAGTCAATTCATTGATACCTAATGAACCATAGCCATAATCCACAACAGGGTCACCAGTAACAACTTGACAATATGTGGATCTGTTCCATGAAATATTTAGAAGATCAATGTTCACAGATTACTAAACCGGTCCCCTCATCTTTAATTGCCACCTAGTGGTTATCCAAGGCTACAGTGCTGGAAGCCATAAACCAAAATGGTATCGAGGTAATAAAAAATTAGTGATGTAATAATACAACAACAATAACTTAGAGAACGAAACACAATGATGTCAACTACAAAAACTAACTGAGTAGTTTCTCTACTGCATCTTATATTAATTATGGGCCCAATTAAATTTGAAGTTTCCACGTATATTATGCATCATAACCACCTTCATTGGCAATAAAGGTTCAAATCTGTACTTGAGCATAAAATCTATATTGCCCAGCATGTGCACATACAAAGGGAGGGAGGGGACGTTGCAATTTTCTCACTCTAGTACAGATTTTTGCCTCTATCTGCCAAATTACAGAAAAACACATGAAGTTGAGTACCATACATGATAGGAGCAGCACTTCTCAAGTTGAATAAGGTCCATAAATGGATGAAATACTCATAATTTTTATCTCTCAATTTGAAAATCTAAGATTTTTTATATAAAAAGTGTCGTACCAAGTTTCTTGTACATGGGGCTATCAAACCTCTCTAGTGCCCCCCTTCCAAAGGACTTGGGCCCAATCCTTAGCCAAGACAATTATGAATTACTACATATATATACTAATGCTAGCAAAATAAAAAACTTTCAAGTAAGATAACTGATTTTTCTGATCAGCTCACTACTAGAAGAGAAAATTCCATTATTAATACAGAAATGCGCTTGCAGTCCATTCTTAACAATATGGGGCACCTTACTAGAGAACTACATATGAGATTCATAATAAAGTATATTATTTACTCACAAGCATTAATTGGACCTATGTGAAAAAACTATAGCAGAACTCATGATAAGGTACCAGTAATATGAATGTGAATTTTTCATATTTTAAGTAATCTCTTACCGAGACATGATTCCACACAACCATGGAATTTGTAAGCAAACACTTCCAAGTTCCGACTACAATACTTATCGAGTTTTCTAATTATCAGCTTGCTTACAGAACGGGAAAGAAAAGTATTCTCAATGAATCAAATTCACTCAAATATACACTGTAGAGTCCTTAGAAAGTTAACCAAGTGCAGCGCAATATGTAGAAATTACAAAGCTACTAACCTAGTCAGGCACTCACGTCTGATATGATTTAACCATCACATATTTTTCTCAAATCAAGCATGTCACATCATGAGAAAACATCAAAGAGTGACATGCTTTGTATATTTTTAAATCCAAACTAGAAAGTAGAAACCAAGGACTAGACTAACATATCCATCATGAATGGAATTTTGCACCATTAAGTTCACCATCTATAAATCCAAGAATCTGATATAATAAAAAAAAGTTTGTCTGAAAACAAAAAAATAAGTAACCAAAATAATATATATATATATATATATATATATATATATATATAATAAGTAACCAAAATTCATCATTTGCCTTCAATGGGCTAAACATAAAAGTTTTCTTTGCTCTCTTAAGCAATATGAAGTCCAATAGCGCCATGCTAAGATACACATTAGATTATTTGTAGATGCTCAAGGGTTTTAGGATAGAAGAGCAATGGCATATCCAAAATAAAATTCAAATATGGCAGTCTTTCAACAAACCTCGAAGCAACACGGACATTGTATTCTTTTCCAGGATGATAAAACTCTGCGAGGCCCCAATCTATAAGACGAAGCTTACGCTGCTCGTGATCAATCATAACATTATGAGGCTTCACATCTCGGTGCATAATACCTTGTGAGTGGCAATAATCTAATGCCTACACATAAAGGTCCCAAAAAATTGAAGATTGTATATGCATGTATACGTTCTTATAAAAGGAAAAAAAAATCCAGGCCAATTCAATTATAAAAAAAGCAGACGTCATGAATCATGACAACTGAGATCAAATAACAAAAAGGATAAACAAATTAGATATGCTTATTTGAAATATATATATATATATATATATAAAATAAACAGAGTAACATCAGAAAGCATATCCAATAAACTGAAGGAAAGTGCAAATTAAAATGTAAGGCAGCCAACTAATGGAAAAGCCAAAGCTGACCAAGCAGTTCGACGTTAAATACAACTAAACCAGACCCACTGACAAGCCCAATCTGCTAAACATGCATGTCCAATTCTATAGAAAAATTGCTGCAGCAACCACACTAATTTTAGTTTTTAAAAAGAAAGGGAGGATCAAACAATGGAAAAAGTAAAGCATCAGCTTGGAGTCTAGGGCTAAACCATTTTCAAAGCTAGAAACATGAACTAACTTGCAAGAAAAGAATCCTCTTGCTAGAGCAACATCAGACACCACTAGCCCCTTTTTGCCCTTAAACCATGTTCAGATCCAAAAATTCCGTCTTCTCACAATAAAACTTCTCCATCATCCTAACATAAAAAATGTTTAGCTGTTATGATTCTTGACCTACACAGAGGTGACAAAGTTCAAGAACATAGTGGAAGCATCCAAAAACTCCCACCCCACACTCCCGCGCGCGCGCGCTAACACACATGGTTTTTTTTTTTTAAATAGGGATACCCCAACTAGGTGATCTAAATTAAACATCATATATTTAATTGCTTCAATCTCATATTACCGTAAGAATATAAACAAATGCATTACAACGCCAAATATAAATGGGGACATGCATCATACTAATATCAACTAAAGAAACAAAAATATATATATATATAAGGTAGGTACGCTTGCCTTTAAAAGTTCATAGATGTAGTATCTAATATCAAAGTCTGAGAGTGTTGGATAAAGCACTTTAAAATCTGTATTATTCACATATTCAAATATTAGACTTGGGGTCTTTGATTGCTGATCTCTAACAATATCAAGCAATTTCACAATATTTGGCCCGCCACATAGATTCTGCAGTATTTTTATCTCCCTCTTAATCTGCATCCAACAGATAAAACAGAAGTAAGCCTTCATAAAGTTGTTCAATAAATTGTTCTATATAACATCGATAAGATGCAAATCTTCACAAGCGGCATGACAACAATGTCCTGATTCACAATAGCAATTAAAGAAACAAAATAAAATATCAGTTTACTATCAGAAAACACATGCATAACTTCAATTTTGTATTCTATTATGTAAAACACTTGCAAAAGCTATCACAACAAATATCCCAAAAAATGCTTAATTGGCCTCCATCTGTATCTCAAATAGGATTTTCAAAAAATGGCCCTCAACAAAATTACAATAAACGAAAGTATTAAATTGAGAGGCTAAATATGATAATCCACTGTTTGCAAAAGGAGGATAACAAAAAATAGTTCGCTCCTAAAAGAGATTAAAGTGTCATTATGGCATGGTGAGCTGTCCAAAGCAAGACAACCATAATATGAGATATTATGGTAGATTAACCCATCGATCAAAAGTTTATACTGGTAACCCTTTGCTAACCAATGTTAGAAGAAAAATCAATTCAATTTGGATTGAAAGCCTTTGGCAAGCAAAGAGTATGTGGAAGCAAGGATTACAGTGATTACACACAAAATGCGGAAGTATGAATTAGTAAATTACACACAACTATAACATATCTACAACCATATAACATGCAGACAACAGCTTCCTATAAACTTTAAATTGATTTAAAGGGCCATCGTAAAAGTGTTATTAACTATCTAAACCATTATTAGTTGACCTTTTCTAGAAGGTATGTTGTTTAACTTGTTTTAATATTCAAACTTTTTAAAAGTTCAGCGTCTGTGAAATTTAAGATTTTTAATCTAAAGAATTGAAGAAGCTTTAATATCAAGTAATTCATTAGTTATCATTTAGTTACATAAGTCATTAAATCAAAATATGTTGATAAAGACCTCCATATGTACAGGGAAATAAGTTAGGAAAAGGTATACCCGGCCAACATCATCATCATATTAGCCCAATTGCTAAACCATCATACCAAACTACCCAAGGCAGTCTATCCTCAAAACTCAAGCACAACCTCTGTTAAAAATAACAATGAGGGACCCAACTAAGCTAAGCAGGCCCAATTTGGTTGTTTGTGAGCATCTGAACAGGCTATGGTTATGCTAGCTTGTCTGGCGAGACTTGTTTCATTTTTGACATAGTAAATCTCGGTTTAAAGAAAAATTGAAAAAAAGGCGATGACCTCTAATCTAGAGAGAGAGAGAGAGATAGTAGGTAAGCCTTAACTATTTTTGGTGGATTTGAAGGCAATCATGAAGTTGACGGGAATGAGGGGTGTTAAAGCGTATATGGTGATGACGATAGCTAATGGAAGTACAACATCGATGATCAAATATGCTGACTCGCTGAGAATGGTGGGTTTGGATGCAAACCACCAATAAATCACCTGGGCTGACACAGGTAACACACGTTGCAACTAGCACTTCTCAAAAGCAAGCTTAAGCAAGTGTTGAAACTTGAAACCATCAATATAGCACCTAGCCTAATACAGACTAGGCACTCAATTGCCAAGCCTCAAATAACATCACAATAATTTAATAGCAAAGAGGCGGCATTCACTGGGATGCCCCATTGAGAACTTTTCAATTAGTGACTAACATTTTTTTTGGCCTTGAGGCTGGGGGAGGGGGGGTTTGGTTTCTTTCTTATGAAGCATATAATTGTAACTTTGCTATGAGCACGACAAATGGGGGGCATCAATCCTACCTTTTAAATTAAAACTAGTTCCTAAGAGCCCAATCAGACTCCCAGAAGCAAGTTGTAGATTGCTTCTAAAAGCAGTTGGTTTTCCCTCATTTTAAAACTTGACCATTAAACCAGAAATACAATTCAGGAGCTTATAATGGGCTAAACACAAGCTGACTAAGGTCTGCAACCCAGACTCACCAAGCTGAACACGAGTCTACCAATTAGCGTGTTTCTTCCAAGGTGCCACACATTAGCCATGTAAAAAAACCGACAACCCTAATAACCTCTGACCTTAATAAAAAAGTGCGACCTTTGCATATCTTAGGTAGTAAATTTAAGAAAGATTTTATAACACCCATAAATCCTAAAACTTTATATGCATTGTAACAACAAAACAACACATTTCAGGATGAAGAAAGTAAGTCCCCAATGAACAGCCATTCCACGGGTATAACAATAAAATGCCAGCCAGACCACACAGGAAAAATAGATGACACCAATGTTAGGACTCACCTTCTTCTTCTTCACGGGTTTGAGGATCTTAATAACACATTTCTCATTATCAGTGCAATGAACGCCCTCAAAAACCTCACTGTATTTCCCCCTCCCAACCTTCCTCACCACCTCATAATCATCCTGCTCCCTACATATTTATCAAACCACAATTTGCATACAATCAAACACCATATCACCATGTGTGTGTGTGTGTGTGTAGCTTAGCTCATTTTGGTTGCTAACAAGTGCAGGAATAAAAGATAACCCGTTAAAGTCGAGTCCTGGAGGAACCGAGAAAAACAAAACATCCAGAATCAAGAGCTGATTTTTCAATTTTCATTTCAAAAACAGAAAAACATAAGATTCAAAATTGTCTTCCGTTCATTTGCTGTGTTTTCTCCCAAACCAAACAGAATCTAAGATGGAAAATGGAAAAAATAAATAAAAAATAAAAACAAAAACAAAAACAAAGACTTCTCCTTATGTTGATATAATTACCCCCATTGAACAGCGAGGGACTCGTAATCCCAATACTCTTTAGGCCGGATCACATTGACGTCGGTATAAACCCTAGCCTTGGAAGCGGCGCCAGGACGGCGAACGGATTTTCCGATTTTCTGCGCCAGGGTTTCGGGTAGGATGGATGGCGGCCGGAGGCGGTGGTGCGACGGCGAAGGAGGTTGTTGTTGGTGTGGATAAGAGAGTGAGGTGGTGGTGGTGGAAGAAGCGATTGGACGGAGGATGAGGAAGGGAGAGATTGTTGGTGAAGAAGGCGAGAAGAGAGGAGATAGAGAGGGAATGAATGAGAGAAATTTATGGTGGGAGATGATGATTTGCAGGGGCCTTACGGCCATCAAATCGCATTATAGGGAGTTTTAGCAGCAACAATGATCTCAGCTCTCTCTTTCATATCATTTTCCCTTCTTTTTTTTTTTTTTTTCCTTTTTTTCTTTTTTCTTTTGTTTTCTTTTTTCTTTTTCTTTTGTATTTTTTCCTTTTTTATATTATTATTTTATTTATTATTAAGCTTATCCCAATTCCCAAACAGTCCAACACTTCGTACAAACAGGTTGTTTCGGTAAATTTGTGCGGAAAGCGAACGGCACCGTTTGTGTGAAGGTATACTTTTTGCATTATCAAAGCATGGAATAGTGTGATGGGTTCAAAGACTAATATTGACTATTAAAAATAATAATAATAATAATCAATAATTTTATTTGTCCTCTCATTTTTTTTTTCTCCTTCATGTATCTGATCAATTTGAAACAATTATTTTGAAAAACCGATCGTTGGATTTGATGCGCCACTTATACGTATCAAAAATGCAAAAAATCACATTAATTCAATTGTTAATTTTTCAAAAAATAGACTGTCACATTTTTTTACAATTTTTTTTTATTATTTTTTACAATGTTTTTTCAAAATTGCAATAACTAACCATTGCATTAATGTAATTTTTTGTATTCATGATAAGTATAAGTGGAACATCAAATCCAACAGTTTCTTGAAATATATATACCAAGTTGGTCAGATGCATAAGGAAGGACGAATGAAATTTTCCTATAATAATTGGATTTAAGAATAGACTTTTCTTCTTGAATTTTTTTTTCCCATGTGTTCGGGAAAATTGAACTGCCTAATCAAACTATTACTTTTTATTTTTAATTTTAAAAATAAAAAAATGATAATTTCTTTTATAATGTTTTATAGTATAAAGTATTTATAATTACTTTTATGAGTTTAGATTGTAAGAAAATTTTACTATCTCAATTAATACTTTGAATTGTCAAAATTTTTAATTTTTTCACATCTAAAAGTTTTAATTTAAAATAAGAAGTTGTAATTTATCCAAACGAATCTAACATAGTGATGATTTTATCTTAAATTCTACAAAATGAAGGGTAGCTTGATTTAAAATTGGAAAGTTAGGCATACATCATTTGTGGAATTTAATAAGAAATGTCCTGAAAAATCTTATATTGATGAAAAGTCTGCCGGTCTTATTGTATGAATTTTTATTTTTTAAAAATAAAAATCATACTATAATTTATTAAAGGAATAGACCTCATTATCCCGCTTATATTTAATATATTTTTTGTTTTCCTTTCCATTTTTCAACTTTATTTTTTTCAATTGTCTATTACTATTTGTTTATTTATTTTTGAAAACATACTTTTCTTTTTTATGACTTTTCTTGACAACCAAACAGAGTAATTATGATTTTACTAAATTTCGTCGGTTTATCCTCGACTTCTACAAACGCGACAAATGTTTGAAGGATCTAATTTAAATGGTAAAATAAATATTTTCAAAAAGCCGTAACAATATAATGACTTGATTATTGATATGGCTAGAATACCTATTAGGATATTAAAAGTCCAATATCTTTACACATAGTCATGGTCAGGTGGCTGCCGATGATCATATATACGGGTCAGCGGGAGACATGAGGGTGTGAACCATGTGGGTAGGAAAGGGGCAAAGATAACAAAAAAAATTCTCATTTTTTAATTTGTTAGTCCACTTGCTCTATGTTTAGGTTTGTACCATGCCATGCCCTAAAAATATATGGAAAGCACACTTGACGGGACACACACAACTTGGCTTGCAAAGTAGTCTGTCTTCCATTTAAACTACATGCACATCATTCATATGCTAGCACACCATATGCCATTACAGTATTATTATGCTGCCCCGTCATTACAACGTCATGATCTACTATGCGATAATATTGTTGCCGCCATCACAGTATTATTATACTTCCTCCGTCCTGCAAAAATAGGCCTTCTTTTATTTTTTGGCTGTCCTAAAATGATAGTCCATTTTGAAAAGTCATACGATATATATTTTTTTAACTTTCCCATATTGCCATTTATTCCAAAAATGCCTTGACATGACAACAAATGCAATTGTAAAAAAATTGTAGTTTTGGAAATAAAAAGTAAAAAAGATCACAAATCAATGCATTAATAACTTTTCTTAATATGCGTGTTTTTTGGAAGAGACCTATTTTTATGTGACGGAGGGAGTATGTGTTATATGTGATGGGTCAAGTTCCAACCCCAAAAATTAGTTTATTAGATGGAGATACTGCACTTGCTTTAGAAGTCCAATCAATACCTATACGATATACCATGTGATAATCGTGCCGCCGCCATCACAACGTCACCATCTACCACATCACCATTATAAGATTGCTACATGTGGTTCCAATCCAAAAAAATTAGTTTATTAGGCGGAGATGTTGCACTCGCTTTACAAGCCCAATACTTCCTCATGGTCATTTCTGATATGGGATAAGAAATCCATAACATTTTCACCAACCCAAATGCCCCCGTTGTATTCAAGTCACCCTGCCTGTTCATCCTATGGACAGGTAGGAGGACTCGCTACGAGCACAAAATGGGCGCTTGGCGTGGCACTATATTAAGGGGTTGGGCATGTTCTAATACCATTTTGTCATTGGTCGGCTTTCAACCCAAAAGACTAGTTAGATAGAGGGAATGCACCCGTTCTATGGTTCAATACCTCTCCAATGCCTATCTGATGTGGGACAAGAAACTCATAACACTACGCTACCTCAATGCCCCAATAATTACTTTTCATATATAGAATGCACGTAAATCATACATTCCGCGCGCTTTTGTTGTATCACTTTTCAACAAACAATTGTTGCTAGCATATTCTTTATAAATTTGATAATCACAAACCTTACGGTTATCACTACCATCTATTTACTCATATTATAAATTTGTAACGGAGTTCACACTAATTATTAACAGATTACTTCGATCATTTGAATTCAAAATCACTTATAAAAATCAGATTCTAACGTTTGCCAGACAAGGAGTGTATTAGGTCTGCTCCCGTCTAGGTTTGGACCATAGACTAATCCCCCACATTGTCCATGATGCACAGTGCATTTGCAAGTTCATGCATCCGTTAAATGAGGGAGAAAGTGTAGTCTCAAACTTGAAACTTTTGATTTCTTATTCAAACTTGGGACCGATGGTTCCTAAGCCATGATCATTTGCCATCTGTAAAACTCTTTCACGTTAAAAGGACAAATTTAAATGTGTAGCTGATCTAAGGTGAATTGCATCAACATCAAAGTTAAATGTAATAAACCTGCATTTAACCAAGCAAAGCAAAGCATGAATTTAGTGTCAGATGAGGCATACGAATTAAATGGACAAATTTAGTGTCATCAGAGTTATTTATTTATTTTTTTCTATACAGGTATCCTGAGCCAGTTTGCGTGTACCATACTAAATTACCGAACTCAGGACCAAGGGACTTGATATGCCCTTAGCCCTACTTACTCAACTACCAAGCTACCCACTCTTGGATTTTAAATTTGTTTCATTTTTAAATAAATCAACTCATAATTTATTGAAAAGAGTAATTTCACTTATTATTCTCTATTCAAGATAGAATAAAGTCATAAGAAAAGTGGACTCGCCAGATAATAATAAAACAAAAATTAGCCCTACACTAGACAATAATAAAACTAAAATTGGCCTTACTTATTTTTAGCTATCTAAGATTTTTGTATTTCCCAAACTCTCTCTTCAAATCTGAACTCTGCCCAATGATCTCAATTGGGCAAAAATAGCTATGGACACCCATAATTTGATCCATTATGGTAATCTCTACATTGTCAAAATATGGTTTTGGGGAAAAAAAATTAAATAAAAAAGTGGGGTTGGCCCTACAAGTGGCACAATTCAAATTGGGCTCATTGTCTTATGGTTGAACTCGTCGATAGGTCAAGCAGTGACCAATGAAAACGGAAGTCATATTTACGTGCTAATAAATATAATACGGGGTAATGAAGAGGCAAAACGACGGACTCCAACCAAAGTACCAAACAAAAGCGGGAAACTTCCGAATAATTAGGAAAACGAGACATATGGTCCGCATTATCTGCTTATTATTCTTTCTTTTTTTAGGGTTTAAAGATACTCATAGATTCAGAATACTGTGCGAGTCGCGTCGTCAGTCGTCACGGTAATTACAGAGGCGGCTTCGTTCCGAATAACGCCATGAATGAGGTCAGGGCAAGCTCTGCTTGGGTCGCTTCTCACTCTTCTCATGTCGTCGTCGACTCCTCAGGTCCTCTCTCTCTCTCTCTCCTTAGCATTTCATTATACTTGCGCCATTTTCAGATTTCTTATGGCTTTGCTCTAGAGCAATGTTGCATTTAATGCTCTGCTTAATCGATGGAACTTCTCTCCCTCTCTCTCTCTCTCTCTCTCTCTATATATATATATATATATATATATATATATGCAGCAATTGAGAAATTTGTAGAAACCGTTCAAGGCTCAATTCCGAAGGTGGAATGGGATTTTGAAGGGATTCACTACTTTGATAACGGGCCGCTTACCGTTCAGTACCTGTTTGTGTTGGATGCATTGAATTTCTGTTTCTGGCCGGGTACGATGTCGTTTTTGTTTATAGAATTTATCTATTGCTGTAGTTCTGCAGGATTATGTAGGAGCTGTTGTTACTGCTGCACTTTCATTTTCAGTATTACTTTGGCAGACTTCACTTTCGCTATTATATTTTAGCTTTTTTTTCATATTCTAGTATTGTTTCAGTGCCCTAGTATGGGAATTGTTTGATTGTGTTGCTCCAATGGGCACTTTCATAATTGCCTTTGTTGATCTATATTTTTAGTTGATAATCTTTATAATCTTAATCGATTTAATAATTATGTTATGGACTTATGATTTTGGTCTCCTCCGAGCCAATTGTGGGGCCTTGTGCTAGAGAAACCTGTAATTTAGCTTTAAACCACCATAGGACAATTGTATTATGAAGTTTATCAATACTAAGAATAAGAATACATGAGCACAGTTTTGGATTCATGCTTTGGCCAAATGAAATTCTCCCGGATTGCTAGGCATTCATGCCTCTAAACACATTGGTACCCCTCGAGCCACAATCTGGACAGCATAACCATTGTATTGACAGTCTCAAGAAACTTTGTTTCCTTTGGACGTTCTATGCCTCCAAGAAAGTTGCCTCCTTTGATGAGACAAAAGCCACCTGTAATGTTCATGTCCGGCATTTTACTAGAGGTACATAAGCTCATTCAGAGTAGAGTTTACACTTACCAATTTTCATCGTGGATGCTGAGCCAAAAAGAAGAGCTTCATAGTGGTTATTAAGAATAGAGGTTTGCAACCCCTCATAAGTTAGCTCTGTTTATATTTGTCACAGCATTGAGCTCACTATGCCACCCATTTGGCCTTGCATGAGCAAAACCCTTTTTGTTTGAGGCAAGTTAGGTTTAAACCACCCCAAGAAGCTAGGTAAGAAGCAGGTAACACAATGGCCACATAAAGGACCTTGGATGGAACATGCAATGGAGCATGTGGAGCACTTGACTACGTGTTCAGTTGATGCCTTGGCCAAATAATATACTTCTTTATTTATAGGCATTGCTCTGTACATCAATGGTGACAATGAGGCAAGTGGCTTTGATCTAACAGTGCGGAGTATTCTAAATAGCTCTGGGCAAGCTTCCTACCTGCAGAAGAGGCATAAACAGAGTTTTCTGCAATGGTTCTATATTCTTTCATAGGTATGTTGAAGTACTTACAAAAAGGGATTTTGATTCTGCCCCAGGAGAATTGTGAGTTTCATAAGCTTCCAAATTGGAAGTGGGGAATTGTGTTTTTGGAACTGAAGCATCATCTCATGTTGGAAATTTCTTTGGCTAATATGTGGGCCCCTTCAAAGTTCCTTGAAGTTTCCGGCGTACACTCATGTGGCTAGGCAATTGTTTCAACATGCTGCTTGATTTGGCTTGCATCCTGCCACAGGCTTCACTTGTAATATTGTGAGAAACTAAGAATTTATTTAGTGAATGCTTTTGTTGGATATTTGAGTTCTAAAAATGTTTGGGCAAGCACCCATTATCCACACACAGAGGCATATGTAAATTAGTTACTGGATGCACTTCTTCACTTGTTTGTTGGATATAGTATAAATTCAAATAATCCAAGTAAAACAGAATATTGTGTTTTTAAGTGTTCATGGTGAATGCAGTTTTATGAAGCAACTTACCCTTATGAGATAGAAATTAGATGATATTTCTATCTACGAAAGAGTAGTTGCCAAAAGACATTATTGAGATGCTCAGAGGGGCTGTAGCTCAATATGCTGTCCTCGGATCCAAAATCACCCTTCTTAGGTTATATTCTTTGATGCAAAAAGGTGTATCAGTTGACCTTTAGGACTGAACAGTGTACTGCTGTGGGAGAATGCACTCCCAATAGCAGCTTTTTCAGGAAATTGACAACATATTTTTCTTCAGAAATCAAAAGCCTCTTGAAAATTTTTGTGTGTGAGGCTACTTATTGAGAACAATTTGCTTGTGTGTTTATCGGTTTAGATGGGTTAGGTAATGCTTGAAAACCTTCTTCTTAATTTCTAAAGTTTATATGCCCAACACAAACCAAATAACAAATAAAGCATCAACATTTCCTAGTGTTCAAAGAACATTATGGATCCATTACATTTGTTAGCATACTTTAAGAGGGCTAATTTTTTCCTTCCAATTGTTGAAGAAGGGAAACAGTTGAGTTAACAAGAACATGCCACTTCACCAGTCATGCTTAAGTTGATTGCTGTCTGCTGCTTGCACACATCATCAGACTAATTTTCAAGACACCTATCTACGTCAAGTGTCAACTCATCTGAAATATTAATTAAACCTCTAGATGCATATTATATGTTTCTGGTTTGTATTCATGCCATTTACACCACTGTCATTTCTTCCTCTTCTTCTTCTTCTTCTACTACTACTACTTCTACTACTACTACTGCTTCTACTATCATTATTACTATAATTTGTTGCTTATTTTTACAGACAAAGATTTAAGCTATGATCATCTGGCCTCGGGGCTGAAGGCGGCTTTGCAAAATGACAAATCCGTGTTTGATGCTGATCGTCTACAAAAGTACACGGGTATTTTTGCTTTCTCTTGAACCTTATATGGGATTCTAAAATGAGTGATATTTTATTTCGACTTCCCTAGAGCCTCTGTAACGGAGCATAGACAGCTATGGAATCTTTACCTGAATACAATACACATCAATTTGTTTTATATAAATGGATTGATGATTCTACAACTGAATCATATTGAAGCAAAAATTATTCAGCTGAGGATTCCAAATATTGTTTTATCTATTATATCTCATAACAGAAGTAAGAGAACATAGGCTAGCTGTGCAAATTGATCTTGTTTCAATTGTCATTTGTATTTACAATTAGTCACTATATCCATAAGTTGAATACTTGAAATCTATGTTATGGCTTTCACGTTGATGTGAATGGATCACTCTTTTCACGTAGAAATATCTTTGCCTGCCTAAATGGTCCCACATGATTTAAACTCGGGTCACTATAGGAGGAGATCAATTTTATAACCATCTATGTTTGGCATGACAGGATGCTGGTCTCTCTCCATAATATAGTAAAGTGATTAGATTGGTATTTGTTGTCAGGACCTCAATTACGTGAGTTGTTGAAATGGCCTAGGCCTCTTCCTTTGGAGGATGAAAGGGCCCGCTTACTACATGAGGTAAAGTTTTCCTTTTAATTTTTTTTGTTTTTGGTTGAGGTAAAATTTGCCAAGACAATTTTAGAAATTTATAACTATCATTGTTATATCTATCTCTTGTATTCTTTTGTTTAATCTCATTAATATAAATCTTTAATATTATAATATTCTACTGGTATTGTTTGTCTGCGTCTATTTCCCATGATATGCAGTAGCCTGGTATATTAGCTAAATCAGTAGTTATCAATCATTATTATATGGCTTAGGTTGGGCTTGAATTGGAGAGAAGCTTTGAGGGAAAAGCAGCTAATCTTGTCAAGTCTTGTGGAAAATCAGCTGCGGAGCTTGTAGCTCTTGTCACACGTCACTTTCCTGGTATCTATATGTATTGATTGTTTTTTTTTTTTTTTGTATTTTCAATATGCTATATGTGAGATTTCACTGACATGATTGGATATGACGTTGCAACATTGAATTATCTCTTGAGAAAACTAAGTATGAACTCCAATAATTCAAATGTTCTAGGCTTTCGAGACCATTCAGTATATAAAGGCCACCAGGTATTCTTGTATAAAAGAGCTCAGATATTTGCATCAGATTTGTGGGGTGCATTCAAAGGCAAAGGATATGGCGAGTTCAATGACATTGGCTCAATTACCATATTTGCGGACTACATTGTTCCTGCTGTGCTTCGGCAGCTGGGTGTGCTGAGATATAGTTCAGATCTGGCCAGCATTATCGAGGCTAATAGCGAAATATGTTCTGGCAGTGAGGAGGAAGTTGAACTGCGAGCCTGCTCCGTGTATGCTGTCGAGAAAATGAGGGAGTTGATCAGTATAAAATCAGGAAAGCAGGTATATTTTGAGTATCTCTCTCCTATAATTTTGCTTTCTTTTTTTCTTTGCCAATCCAATTGACAAAATGATGATCTCTTTACAATTTTCCTCTGCACCGGAGTTTTACTCTTAATTATTATAAATCTGAGGTGTTTTGGTTCAGGTGTTGAGTGTGGATTTGGATCTTTGGCTCTGGGCTTTTGGTGTCCGATGCCCAACTCTCCAACATCATCGAACGCTCTCTATATATTACTGATTGATTATGTGCTGCTGAAGCCTTCATTTGATATATTTATTGGAGGGATAAAGAGAAAATCTAGGATTGGAAGTTTAGAGGTAATTTTTTGGGATAAGTGCGACAATTTATCCATCAAATCCTTTTATTTTTCTTTTCTTTTCTTTTCTTTCTTTATTTTTTTTCTTTATTATTATTATTATTTTTTTGGGTGAAGGGTTACTTCCCTATTTGAAAATTTTGGAAAATACAGCTGTCTGTTAACTAATTTTATTATTGAGGTGGTTTTTATGAGACTTTTGTTTAGGTAGTTTAGTAAGATTTGATCTGTGGGGTTTGATCTCATGGGGTTTTCCTTGTTAATGATGAACCCAAGAACCCCAGGAATTAACACTTTTTTCCAACAAATTGGAATACTCATTTAAACAAATGCTTTATTGACCATGGGCATCACTTCTATTGTCATTTGCATAATTGTGGCTGGGCTAGATCTTGGTGAAGGTTGACTATCATCTTTCACCATTGGCTAGTATTCTGAGGGGCATGAATAAAAACATGAAATATATCAGAATAGTGTAGATATAATCTTTATATGAAACATATAGCAGCGAAGGTTGTGATTTCTGTCTATCATTGATACAATTTGTTGCCACTATTTAAGCGGAAAATAGATATTCTCCAGCCACATATTAATTTTTTCTTTCATTGGATGTCAAATAGGCATAGATTTCTGGGAAGCATGGAAAATGTAGTCCAACTTGTCTGCTGCTTCTTCAGAGTCCCCTTGAGAGTAGTTATGTTGTGGCACCAGGGTTCCTTGTTGTGGGCAAATTTCCATCATAAGTGCATTTTAGGACGTCTGGATGCCTCACTAGCCGGGGCCCAACTGGCACTTTGTTGGTTTTTGGACGAATATCCTGCACAACCATAACTAATCTAATTTAAGGAAAAATCCTGGAGTGATACTGTAAACAGGCAATTCATCTGTAAGAGTACTAGCAATCTGAATAGATGGTGGGAATATAGCAGCCTGGTAAACTTGCAGTGATTTCAAGGTGGTAGTATATATAGTCAATATACAAATATTAAGTTTGTAGGAAAGATGCAGGAATTAAGTACCTGGTCAAAGATAGCTGTCGGGATTGCAAGGGTGGCAACAGCATTTGGGGAATCAACTATTCCTGAAATCCTTCCTTCGCATGGGCAGCATGATAGCAGAAGATACATCTGAAAGTCACAATCATATTTGCGGGTCAGTAATGTAACAGAATCTAATAATCCTAATCTATCATTTAATTGATTGCTTATCCGCACGTATGCTTGTGCTAATATGAGTTCCTGGAGTAATTATATATGCTACTTTGAGAGAGATCTTAACCTGTTCTTTGGAGTACCCAAATTTGGAGAGGTAGTCAATAGCGTTGAGTACTGCACGTTTGTAAGCAACACTTGCATCCAAGTAGTGCTGCTTTCCACTCTCATCAACACTGATGCCCTCAAATACCAACCATTCTGAGAATCTTGGCTCGACGGGGCCTATCTCAAAGATTGGGTTTACATGAAGTGGAGTTGGTCCCATTGGTGTGAGGTATTCTTTCATTCCACCTCTTATAATCTCACACCTGATGACAAGATAGCAAGTGCAATTATCTTGGATAAGCTCTGGATAATGAAAGGAATATTTTGCATAGCTGCATCTGTTCTGTGTACAATGAATCTGACCCAAAATTGATGGACTGAATTATAGTGAGATTGATGCTTAAGGGCAAAATCATGCAATAGGTAGAGATGTTTGGTGGGGAGATATTTTCAATGAGATGAAAACTATTGGAAAGAAACACGTTATATCTCTATCTTGGTGATGCATCTATATCGTAGGTCAGTGAGATTGGGAAATATAGTGTTTAAAATTGAAGTCGAAGGTTTGTGGTCTTTTGAAGCAGGAAAAGGATACACCTGCCATCTGGATGGACAGTTAGCAGTTAAGTGATCCTACTTGTTAGAACCTCCTACCTAGGTTTGGAAATAACCAGTGCTGGATCTGTTTGTGGTGTGGTTTTTCTGTGGCAGATTTTGTTATGACAATTTATTTCTCATTGTGATTTTCTTGTATTATGTCCCTAGGTTTTCCTTGAGACAAGGGAAAGATGTTGGTAGTGACCATCATTAACAGCAATGTTAGGTGCCTACATTTATCTAAACTGATTGTGATTTTTATGGAGAGAGATATACTAGCTTCTTGTTTGATTTCCCTTATGTATCCCCTTTTTGTATTTATTTGTAGAAATTTTCTTTTGGTACTTTCTATTAGAAATTTAGAACTAATGAAGAATTGACAATAAACACTAAATTTAGCTACTCTTCCTCCTAAAATTTTGAATTTATTGCCATTATCCTGGCACAATATGGGATAACAAGAACTACATTTTTTATTTCAAGTTTATATATAGAACAGGGAAAGATATTCTGATTGAGATTTTCCATCTTAAACTTCAAAATAGAGGAATACTATAAGCTTATAATTAAATTGTTCAAGGAGTGAAGCTAAGTCACTATAGGTAGAAACAAGACCAATATTCTGGGTGTCTGCTGCAGAGTTTGACACTGATTATCATTATTATAAACTCATCTGCATCTATATTTCTCTTCTTCACAGACTGTATGCAAAAGTTTTGGCCATGAGAATAGAGCTAACACGCGCGCGTGCGCGCACAAATCTTGGAATTTAGTTTGTTGATAACTTGATGTAGTTCATGTGATGGTACTAAGGTATTTATTCTCTGCATCTCTTGAATGTTTATCTGGGTCAAAGTTCCCAGCATAAATATAAATATGCCAAGAAATGTGATACGAAACATACTTGAGTTCTAGAAAACCACTCATCTCAATTGCTCCGCAGAATGAAACTTCACCATCACCCTGAGAAAAGTGCATATCTCCTGTACTAAGATTTGCTCCATCTACAAAGACTGGAAGGTATACTTTTGAACCTCTACTAAGATTTTTGATGTCACAATTTCCTCCATTTTCTCTTCCTGGAATTGTTCTTGCAGCCTCTCCAGAAATTCTTTCCCATTCAGGAGTGCCCTCTGGGATCTACACATGACCAATGACCTGTCAGAAAACTTTTTCGTTTTTTCCCCCTACTGATAGGAAGTTGGTTGAGTTCCGAATGGGGTTGCTGACATTGTAGCTAGAATTATTATAGACATAGGTTACACTTGATATGTTGCAAAGTCCTACTAGTATAAATTGGCCCTAAGACCTCTCTTCTAGGCATTGGGTAGGTAACATTATGGATTCCCCATAAGAATAAAACTATTAGAGGAAAATAATTATGTCAAAATTGACAGTAGTCCATTTATAATGGCTTTGAGAGTCTTTAAGACTATTATGTCAAAATTGACAAAGTCCATTTATAATGGCTTTGAGAGTCTTAAAGACTATAAGAAGTTAATTTGTCATACCTTTCCAAGATAGCAGCCTTTGGTTGATGGTAGGTTCGCCAATGGTCGTGTATGCAAAACGTCACATAGTGTTGGAGACTGGAGGCCATTTTCTTCAAGTTCTCTTTCCCTTTCATTCCATATGTTCAGGAGTTCCATTGATGGTGCAGTTCCTACTATTCCAGGGTGAGTTAAACCTGGAAATCTGACACCTGCAATGCATATAAAGTTTATCAGCTGTTTAAAATCTTGAATTACTTTTTGACCCTAAAGAGAATAGGTAGAAAATTTCACCTGGTATATGAGGAGAGTAGGCATATATTCCTTCAAAATACCATATAGCTTTGGTTGCGCATGGAAAATGATCCGTCAAAAATCCACCACCATTTTCTCTGTCAAATGTTCCTGTATAACCCCATTCATCCCCAGGGAGAGGACCCAAGTTGCATATTTCAACTACAAGAAGATCGCCTGGCTTTGCTGGAATTCCATCCACATCCAAAACTCTGATTGGCCCACTGAGATAATGGACCTGTCCCAGTTTTCAGATACACCAAAATCAATAACTCTTCAAAATGAATGTGATGGGAGTGTAATTTTCTAAATAGGTAGCATTTTCTGATGAGGTTAATTATCAGACTCTAAGTTGCGGTAAGAGTTTCCTCCTTAACTAAAGAGGTGTGCCTGATCTTTGAATCTAGAGTTGAGAAGGTTATGAAGAACAAAGTTCATACTTACAGTTGAGAGGTCAATGAATTTTACATCGAGTGCAGAATCATCTTCTCTGATACCACCACCAGTCCAGTCTACCATCTCTATTCTAAAGACCTCACCAGCTTTAACCTCTGCAATTGCTGGTATTTGAGGGTGCCAACGGTTGTGAAGAGGTAGCTTTTGCTCCCATGGTTTCTTCTTTAGGTCTATTGGCACGACTAGTCTTGGAGTTGGCGGTGCCATGGATGAATCTGTGGAAAGGGAGAAAGCATCAAGACATTAGTTACAGAATTATTGGGCTAATCAAATGGATGGGCATCCATTGGAGGGACCTTGAATACAATTACTAAATGACAAACAAGAGTGACAATTTTTTCAGATGGTCCCCAGCAACTCCTTGGTAAATGACAAAGTGGACATTTATTTTCTAATAGCAAATATGACAAGCTCAACATTACAAATTTGAGAAAGTGATAATGTTTTCTATTATTGGTACTGGGATAGAAATTTATATGTAAGTTTTCAACATAGTTAATGGGTTAGTATGTCGATGATGACGGGTGCACTTATGGGATTTGAAACCAGGTGTGGGGTATGATGCCCACACGTTTTACCATCCAACCTGGATGGCATGTTTAGGGATATGATATTATAAAAAACTGGTTTTAATAAAGGGTTATTACTATTCGAAATAGGGGTAACATGTCCTAAAAGAATTACAAAGAAGAAAGTTCCTTAAAGATGAAACAGGATGTAAGTAATCTGGTGTCTTTATTGATATTGTTTTCAGAACATTTAGGAATGCTCTTGCCATAAGTTAAAACTTTCTCTTGGTTGGGTGAAAAACATGATGATACTAATTGAAAAGATGTGACACAGAAATAAACGAGGAACTCACAATTGAAGGATCGGCATGTTTAATGTCTTAAGCAGACTAGTCATCCAAAACACTGCTGCCACTGAAATCCACCATCTCAACTCTAAAAACCTCTCCAACTCTAACCTCCGCAACTGGGGGTTATATCTGGGTGCCGCTGCTTGTGCAGAGGGTGTTTCTGTTCATGGTGGCTTCTTCAGGTTCAAGGGCATGACCAATCTCGGACAGTGTTGAGCCATGGCTCTTCCCATCCCCAAACTTTGGTTCGGTTGAAGAAGGAAAGTTTAGATAGAAGATGATTCCTTAAGAGTCACGCAGCTTTCATTTTCTGATGGAAGTTTGATAGCCATCCAGGGTGTTTGATATTTTCTTTAGTGGATTGGCCACTTGACACAAACTGATTAAACTTTTGACACTCTTTCTTGGATGCTTTTTTCATAGCAATTAGTGCTGG
>JAESVK010001383.1:475112-486649 GCA_017140935.1 Hamamelis virginiana | reverse complement strand
AAAGCTTAGCCACTCAATAAGGAATAATGCCACTACTTGCTGGTGGAACTTTTTTTTCTTAATTTCTTGTCATCAAAGTTCATTTTGAGTGGTGTTTGATTCAATACAGCATAGTATATTTTCAAATGTAATTATCCGAATAATTTGAAATTTGTAATTACACGTGTTATTTAATTTAGTAGGCTCTATGTTATTAAATATATATTTTTCAGTTAAACAGGCATAAGTTAATTTCAGTACAATTCGTCATCATGGGATGGAAGTGGGGGTGTAATCTAATCCAAATCGCCGTTTTAGAGGACCCCGCAAATTGGAATCTTCAGGATATTGCTTGCATTTTCATGAATGATTTTAAGCGTTTCTTCCAATTTATAGAGAAGATGTTGCACTCTTTTGCTTAGAAAGGGCCATTCCAGCATCTTAGCATGCTTTTGTTAGGATTTAGGGTTGTGAAGTAGTGACTTCATTGTGAAGAAAATGATGGATCCATTCCAAGATTTAGGGTGAGAATCCAATCTTAATGAGATTATGACTTTGTTGTTGAATATTGACATTAAATAGCTGGTAAACACGTTCTTGTTCAAATCAAACTCATCTTTTGCTGATAAGTTCCCATTAAAGCAAGTTGAATCTTACCTAAAAGTAAAAGGTATTATTGATTCATTTTTCACGTGATGTACCCTATAAAATATAAAGAAAAGGATTTAACATGCCTGGTTGTTATCCTAATTTTCGAAGGAAGACAGGGCGCTTATGAGCTATTCAACAGGAGATATCTCTTATCCTCCCATTCTGACGAGGGCGGAACCCAAATCCAGATCCTTGGTACAGCCGCCAAAATACTTTTCCAAGCATGCTAATTGGCACCTTCGGCACCGGGGTTCTTTGTTGTGGGCAAATTTCCATCATAAGTGCATTTTAGAACGTCTGGATGCCTCACTAGCCGTGGCCCAACTGGTACTTTGTTGATTTTTGGACGAATATCCTGCAAAACCATAACAATTCATTTGCAAGAAAACTGTCACTCTGAATAGATGGTGAAATATAGCCACCTGATAAAATTGCAGTCATGTCAAGATGGGGTAGTATAGATGGGCAATATACAATTATAAGGGCGTGTTTGGGAATTAAGAAAACTGGATCAAGTTAGATTTATTATCTTACTGCTTGCTTTTAAATAAAATAACTCAGTATGTTTGAAAAAAAGTTATGCTTATGTCCTATTTTCTATGTAGGACTGAATAAGTAAAAAAACAAACGGATCACAAGTGATAGAATAAAACCGATTAGTCTCTTTTTCAGTTGACTAAAAATTTTAAGTTTGCCAAACAATCCCCTAAAGTTCATAGAAAAAATGTGGGAAGCCGGGAATTAGGTACCTGATCAAAGATAGCTGTTGGGATTGCAAGGGTGGCAACAGCATTTGGGGAATCAACTATTCCAGAAATCCTTCCTTCACAGGGGCAGCATGATAGAAGAAGATACATCTGAATTAAAAGTCACCATCATATGTATCATGTATCTGAGTATGTAACATAATCTTATAGTCTTAATAATATATCGTATACAATACTGTAAATCCAAATGCCTTGGGATTGAAGCCAACCAAGCCTTAGGGTTAGCACCAGCCAGGACTATTAATCCGAATATTTTATGAATCCACTGGACGGTGGCCCCGTGTGGGTTCAAGGATTAGTCTGGCTCCACATGGAATATCTGCTATTTGAAGACATGCCGATAGAAAAATTTCTATGCTAGAGAGAGAGAGAGAGAGAGAGAGATTAAATTAGACCTGTTGTTTGGAGTAGCCAAATTTGGAGAGGTAGTCAATGGCATTGAGTACTGCACGCTTGTAAGCAACACTTGCATCCAAGTAATGCTGCCTTCCACTCTCATCCACGCTGATGCCTTCAAATACCAACCATTCTGAGAATCTTGGCTCCACGGGGCCTATTTCAAAGATTGGGTTTACGTGAAGGGGAGTTGGCCCCATTGGTGACAGGTATTCTTTCATTCCACCTCTTATAATTTCACACCTGATCACAATGTAGCAGGTGAGATATTATATTGATCCATAAGGGCAGAATCATGCCATATATATACACACACACACATATAATGTCAAGAAATGTGAGATGAAATGGAGTCGGGATTTGCTCGTGATCTGATCTCGTATAAAACGTACTTGAGATCTAAAAAACCGTTCATCTCAATTGCACCACAGAAGGAGACTTCACCATCACCCTGAGAAAAGTGCATATCTCCTGTACTAAGATTTGCTCCATCTACAAATACTGGGAGGTATACTTTTGAACCTCTACTAAGATTTTTGATGTCACAATTTCCTCCATTTTCTCTTCCTGGAATTGTCCTAGCAGCCTCTCTAGCAATTCTTTCCCATTCAAGAGTGCCCTTTGGGATCTACACATGACCAATATTCACCAGTGTTAGAAAAACCTCCCTCTTTTTGTTTTTGGGTGCTTTAGATAAGAAGTTGGTTGAGTCCCAAATGACATTGTAACTACTAATTAGTCCCTTTATAATGGTTCTAACATGGATTCTTTGGCAAATATGAAAAACTAGTTAACTGAAATTAAATCTGATTTTTATTTCACCACTGTTTGGTAAATCTCTTTTCTATTTTCTATTTAAACTACTATTTCGGAAGTGTCTTTTTCCCTTTTACTACTCCGGAATGTAAGATTTTGATCAAGAGTACTGGACTCAATCAAATTTAATTTTCAAACAGTCCCCCAGACTCTTGGAATTTAATTTGCTGTACCTTTCCGAGTTGGCAGCTTTTAGGTGATGGTAGGTTTGCCAATGGTCGTTGATGCAAAACCTCACAAAGTTTTAGAGACTGGAGGCCATTTTCTTCAACTTCTCTTTCCCTTTCATTCCAAATGTTGAGGAGTTCCATTGATGGCGCAGTTCCCACTACTCCAGGGTGAGTTAAACCTGGAAATCTCACCCCTGCAGAGCATATATATATACATATATAAAATCTAATGGTCAGTTTTTCAAAATAGGCAACCCACAATTACTTATATGAGCATTATGCTGGCTTTTGTAAAAGTCAGCATATGTTGGTAGGAATATTTCTATATATATATATATATATATATATATATATTCAGTTCACGAGCAGTGAATTTTTTTTATTTTTTATTTTTTATTTTTTGATATAAGAGCAGTGAAAATTTTTATTAGAGTTCTTTTTGTCCCTAAAAAGTAAAAAAGTAAAAAGAAATAAGGTAGAAATTAAATTAACCTGGTATGTGGGGAGAGTAGGCATATATTCCTTCAAAATACCAAATAGCTTTGGTCGCGCAAGGAAAATGGTCTGTTAAAAATCCACCACCATTTTCTCTATCAAATGTTGCTGTAAAACCCCATTCCGATCCAGGTAAAGGGCCCAAGTTGCATATTTCAACTACAAGAAGATCTCCCGGTTTTGCTGGAATCCCATCTACATCTACGACTGTGATTGGTCCGCTGAGATAATGGGCCTGTCCCAGTTTCCAAACACACTATAATCAGCTACTATTCAAAACCATTGTGATTTTTTGGGCTTTTTTTCCCTTATCGATGTGAATCACTTGAAAATGTGATACATAATGGAAGGAATTACATATATATATATATATAGAGAGAGAGAGAGAGAGAGAGAGAGTAATGAACTAGTCAGCTAATGCTAACTTAGATCCAAGTCAGCTAAGTACTTATGACTATTGGATCATCTCATCACTTAAAAAGTCTCCATTCATGAGATGATCCAATGGTCATAAGTCTTAGCTGACTTAGATCAGCTAATGCTGGCTAGATCATTTCAATATATATATATATATATATTGACAAATGACATGCGATAAAAAAAATTGGTAAAAATGTGCGCACATAAGACCATACTATGATATGATGTTAACCTGGGAGTAAATATTAATGAGAGTGAACGCGTCTACTTGATTTCAAGATTTCGTCATTAAATGGCATAAAAGGGAAATGCGTGGTAAAAAAGAAATTGTAAAAATGTATGCTTGTAATGCCGATATGATGCCTGATGAGTAAATATAGATGAGAGTCCGCATATTTACAGAGAGAGTGGCTGGTAAGGAAAAATAATAACAAATTAGGTTTAGTTATTTACAAGAGTATCCTATATTAATCAAGTGGGAGATGAAGGCAATTAGTGATTAACATGGAATACAGTATGATTACACATGCCATAGAAATAGCCAAAAAACTTCCCACGAGGAAGGAATTGTGTGTAGGAGAGTGTACCAAAGGTGGATATAGACCCTCACACTTTAACATTTTTTTTTTTTCCACAGAATTTTTTCTTGTGTGACACCCAGTCTAACAGCAACGCCCTCACACCAATTTCTTTGAGTCCATCCTAACAAACGGAAGTGACACTTTTTTCTACAGGTCCCCCCTACAACCACTCCTCTGTGAAGTGTGAACTACAAAGATAGTGAAATTTATTTTCTTACAGTGAATATGACAGGCCCAAACCCTTCAAATTTGAGAATGCTGATAATGCTTTTCCCCCCCCTAAATTTCTGATACTTGTCAAGATATATATATATATATATATAAAATAAAAAAAGTTTAAAAAAAGGGTTATTACTAATGTACTATTTTTCTTTTTGGCCAAGCAACGAAGTATCCGAGCTTTCAGAGCTCGACTAATCTCCACTTTCCACCAGGACCTCTGTCGCATGGAATCATATAGGGGAATTTGGCTAAAGGTCCTCATTTATAAGATTTTCATGCCAAAAGTCCTCTCAACATATTTTCTTTCCAAAAGTCCTTTTGCCATAAATTGGACAGAAATACCTCTCCTTTCTAATAACCTTAACGCCACATACACCTCCAACCCTAGGTTCACTACGTCACACCTCGTAGTGACTTGCGTTAGTTCCCTACGCCTGAGACACGGGTCACTACGCCGGAAATGCGAGTCACTACGCCGGAAATGCGAGTCACTACGTCGGAAAAATATAGGTCACTACACCGTAAACGTAGGTCACTATGCTGAAAAATGCATGTCACAACGCCAAAAAAAAAAAAAAAAAAAAAAAAATTCTTTTTTTTTTCTTATATTTTCCAATCAACCAAACAAAAAATTAATTAAAAAAACTTTTTAATTAAAATCCATCATTTTTCTAGGCAACCAAACAGAGTCTGAATTTTGCAATTCCTCAATTGAAACACACAAAACTAGAAATAAAATCAACAAATCAAATCCCAAATATCCATGATTTCTCCACGGAGTTGTAGCGGAGTTGCAATTCCTCACCGGAGTTGCAGCGGCGCATGTACAATCTTTCGCGTTGGTCACCGGAGTTGCAGCGACGTTTTTGCTCTAGTTGACGAAGTTAATGATGATAGAGTTGCTGTCGTTAAGGATGAGATGGCAGGTTGGCTGTGAAAAGCTTGAGACGGACCACAGGTTTGCCGACAGGATGAATCCCATGGGTTTGATGAAATATTTGCTGGCGGGATGAAGCTCGTGAGTTTGGTGAAGGGTTTCCGGCAAGATGAAGCTTGTGGATTTGGTGCTTTGTGACTGGTTAACTTTCTATACCGATTACTTAAGAAATCTATTCCGGCGAAAAAGACGACCAGATCGATGAAACCTACGGAAAATGGAGAAATTAAGCTGAAATGGAGAAGAATGAGATGAAACCAATGATGGAGATTGCTCATAAATGCAGTCGGAGGGTGAGGAATCTAGGGATTCACAAGGATGTCGGAGATTGTGAGGAGCTCTCACCAATCTACGTTGGAGATGGAGGAGGATTGGCCGTTTGGATTCACTAGGGGATTGGCCGTCGGGATGGCTGCCATGGTCGGTCGGTGGGAGAAGAAGAAGAAGGGGAGAAAGAGGAAGAGGCGTTGGTCTAAGGGCAATAATGTCATAAAATAAATAGATTTTTAAAAATTAGAACCTTAGGCAGTAATATCTTATTAATTAGGACTTTTTAGAGAGAAAAACATATGGGAGGACTTTAGCCAATAAATAAGTCTAAAATAGGACTTTTGGCCAATTATCTGTATAAAGTAATTTACTAATATACTATTCAAACTAGGGAAAATATGTGCCTAAAAGAATTACAAAGTAGAAGTGTTTCTTGAAGATGAACAAAGAAGAAAGGTCATCTGGTGTCTTCACTGATTTTCTTTTCAAAACAAGTAGGACTGCCTTATCTTTAAACTTCAAACCCACTTCCACTCTTAGTTGGATGAAAAACATGAGTCTATAAACTTCTGTTTGGATCTAGGAAAACAGGAAAGAAAATCTTGAAAATGCTATAGAAATTAAGGAATTCACTTCCAAGTAATTTTCAACATTTTTATTCCCCATTTTCCATCATTGTTTCCGAGATCCAAACAGAGCATAAAAGAATAAAAGCAGAAGATATTCAAGTTCCATGTGACACTCATTGAATACAGATAAGAAAAACATAGAAATAAACAATTAATTAAGGAACTCACAATAGAAGGATCAGCATGTTTAATGTCTTCAGCAGAGTAATCATGGGTAATACGGCCACCACTAAAATCCATCATCTCAATTCTAAAAACCTCTCCAACTCTAACCTCTGCAACTGCTGGAATATCTGGGTGCCACCGGTTATGAAGGGGGAGTTTCTGTTCCCATGGCTGCTTCTTCAGGTCTATCGGCACGACCAATCGAGGACCGTATTGAGCCATGGCTAGGTCCAATCCCCAAACTTTGGTTCAGTTGATGAAATGTAATAAAAGAAATTTTAGATAAAAAGATGATTTCTTGGAGTTATGCAGCCTTTCATTTTTCATATGGAAGCTTGATAGCCCTGCAGAGTGTTTAATATTTTCTTTAGTGGATGGGACCACTTGATCAAATTGATTGAACTTTTTGGCATATTTTCTTGGATGCTTGCATCATAACAATTGGTGGGTGAGATGGGGCGATGTTGCTTTTTTGTATAAGGGCCTATTTGGGAACTTTGAAAACTGGGTTTGGCTAGCTCTGATCTCTTTCTATTATATGATTTTTATATAAATCAACTTATAGTTGGTTTGAAAAAAACTTTGTTTATGCCTTATTTTCTGGACATGATTGAATTGATCTACAGAAAAAATGCACTTACCAAACAGTACTAAATAAAAACCAGACAAACTTATCCTCAGCTGGCCAGGTTTTTAAGTTTGCCAAACACCCCCTAAATCTGCTCTCCTCTTGGTAATTAGTAAATTAAGTTAAGTTAAGCCAGTCATTGAGGATTTGAGGAATAATGTCACCACTTGTGGGTGGAACTTTTTATCTTAATTTCTTATAATTAAAGTTAATTTTGAGTGGTATTTGATTTGACACAAAGTACATGGCAAAATTTTCGAGGTAATAGCCCTAATAATTTGAAATTTGTAATTAGATGTGGTGTTTAAATAATTGATTTATGTAGAATTCATCATTATATGGGATAAAAATGGGGTTCAATCTAATCCAAATTGCCGTCTTAGAGGACCCCACAAATCGGAATCTTGAGGATATTGCTTGCATTTTCATGATTAATTTTAGGGTTTTGTTTGTAGTTATTGAGAAGAAGATGTTGCAATCTTTGGCTTTACTAAAAGAGGGACCAACCAAGCATCTTAGCATGCTTTTGTTAGGATTTAGGATTGTGATGTGGTGACTTTATGTATTGCTAAGAAAGCGATGGATTCATTGCATGATTTAGGGTGAGAATCCAATCTCAATCAAGCTATGATTTTCTGTTCTTGATCTTAATTAGATGGTTATTAAATATGGTCTTGTTTTGATCGGATTCATTTTTATTATAATCGTACATATCAATTATATATGTGTGCTAATCTATACTAATTAATATATTAGGGGTACTAGATGATTAAATGATTAAATAACCCATTTCATGCTAACCCCCTTATGGCCTAGTTGATTCTAGTTAAAGTAATGTACAGTTGATTTTTACAATGAATCATGCATTTAGTGAAAAGAAATCCAACGGTTTGGTTTTTTTAGCTGATTTTAGTTAAAATTATATAGCTGACCAGAACACTTCTCTGAATAAGGATATAGACGCTCCAATGGTACCATATCCATTTTGGATTTTGGAAGGGAATTCAAAAGTGAAGGAAAAAGTTATGAGTGACAAGAAATGGATTGAGCCAAATATGAATATCATTTTGGCTCAATCCATTTCTTGCATATGGATATGCATCACAATTGGAGCACCCAAATTACTATCCATCTGTAAAAAAAAAAAATTGATTTACATATGGATATGCATATACCATTGAGGATGGTCTAATGTAATAATTCATTTTTCATATGATAGTACACTATATAAAATAGAAAGAAATCAACACACATTAATGTAGTTTGATGGCATCTCTGTCTCTTTTGTAAAGGGGGGTCTAAGCATCTCTTGTTTCTTTGTGGGGGTGGTAGAGGAGAGACTAATGAAATGTTTCTTTATTTTGTTATTGAACATTGAGAAAAATGTCATTAACCTTGTAAGGTGACTGACATCTTTCACCCACTTGACAGGGGAAGAGACTAGAGATTCAAGTCTTGAACTTTGGAAATAATAAAAAGGAGTTTGGAGATGTACCTTACCCTATAGAATAGGATGTAAGGTATCAATAATGTTTTGGGTGTACCCAAGAAAAAAACAAAAGTACAGAGAGAAGCTATATAAAGACCTAGTCCCACCAATCATGCAATTGATATTATTCTATTAGAAACGATCAGCATATGTTTATATAAGCTTATGTCAGCATGAAATCTATAGATAATTGTATGATACATATTTTGAAAAACAGAGTTGGATTAGATATTGTACTTATACATGTTATGGATGCTAAAAAATCAAAAATCACAGTGATACGATTGTCGATTTTATAGCTATGACAGTTTTTAACAGTTACAGCTTTTAATAGCTATATTTTAAAATTCCAACATTGGATCATCGTGATTTTTGACATGACATCCATAAATACAGTATCTAATCTAACTGTCAATTTTTCAAAATATGCATCCTCCAATTATTTATAGACTTCATGCTGTAAGCATATACTAACTATATCAAGACTGATTCTGATTATCTATCTACATTGCGAAAGATCGTTTTTGGTCAATGGTTTCAAGCCCAATGGGTTTGAATAGCCAACAAAAGTGGACTAGTTCAAAGCAGCATAGAGAGAGAAAATTACTTTTATTTATTTATTCAAATGATAGAAATCTATCCTCCTTAAACCTCTTTAATATTAAAAAAATAGTATTAATGTGTTTTTATATATTCAAGATCGAGACCTTTTTTCTTGAAAATAGAAATATATAAATGTCATTAGACTAATAAGCCCTCGACAGAAAGGATTTACTTGGCTATTCTAATTTCAAACTATTCCCGTTCTTGGTCAAGTCATCTTGTGCTCGATAATCGATATAGCTAATCATCTCGATGACAACCAGTCTACAATGGCTAAGATTAATCCATCTGTGCAGTGGGGAGAGAGGCCTTGCCAAGTAACCCAAAAGCAAGATTAATTTAATTACTACTTCATTGATTTTCTATTTTGATTTAGGTTCGTGGTGTCTTAATTATATTTTTCACACTTGAAGCCCAGCTTTTGTAACGATGGATGAATTATGCCTGTAAAATCCAATGCTACAATAGGTCAAATTATTCTTTTAGGATTGTACGTCTTGAAATAAAATTGATCCATTTTCTATTTAAAGTAAAAAATTCATCCAAAGTACATTATAAGAAGAAGTAAATCTCTTCCTCTCACAACAGGGGAGGTTTTGCCGTTTTGGGTTCAATTCCAGTTGATAATTGTGTAATTGTAATTTTAATCAATGATATTCTTATCAATTAATTGACATCTCGGGTTCGAAATCAATCAAATTCTTTTGTTCAGTTACCGGTCGGGATTAGTAGCTCGGGTATTATACGACTTCATGAAGTTTGGGTCTCGTGTGGTGAGTGAGGATTAATCGAGTTCTGAAAGCTTGGACATCTCATTGCTTGAAAAAAAAATAAAACATTTTAAGAACTTGGAAAATCTTGTGCACCTAAAATGACACCACTGTAAGATAAATGTAATATTTATCTATTAGGTGGCCATATTATAAGAGCATATCTGATAAATTGGGTTTAATGAAATAATATATACCTATCCTTATCTTACATTCATCTAGTTAGTGATTGGCCAATAGAGGAGAAGTTGTTTCCTACACTACTCTAATTTTGATAGGCAAGTGGAGTTATAATGGTATTGGGAAACTGTTCGTCTCTCTGCCTATAAAAGGAATTCAATAAACTCATCCCAAATAACTGAATCAAATGTATGTAAAGAAGCCAAAAAGGAGAAACCCTTTTCCATCAAGATCAAAAGGACAAGATCAAATAGCTATTAATTAAGAATGTAAAGCTTGCGCAATTATGGATCCAGGTATGTATTTATGTTTATTGATTTCAGTATTATTGTGATTCATGATCTTTATGATTATTGGGCTTAATATAGTTGTTAATCATGTAACAACATAATAGAATTTTACAACCCTCACTAATATTAATCCCATTAATGAAAAGGAAAATGCTATGCATTACTACAACGTATCACTACAAGTATCTCGTAAATTTTCAAAAATACCCATAAATGATTTTTCAAAATAACCTTCATTTTCTTTTTATAGCGATGCTTGTAGTATTTTGTTGTAACATAGCATTGCTCTAATGAAAAATAGTCACGGTTGATAAACCAACATTCAACTTGAGAGTATAACTATTTTTGTTAGGAATAGCAATGAGGCAAATTAATTATTAACCCCCCTCTTCCTGATCTCTTCATTGAGATTAAATTGAAAATAAAGTAACTCAAGTTGAAGTGAATTTAGTTTAATTTGTGTTCTTAAACTCGAGTCTAGTTTTGGGATGGGGTTGGGCTTTCAAAAATATTTATTATTTTTAGATTATTTCACATATATTATTGACGGGTCATGGTTGAAGATACTATTTCTTATAAAAGTTTTTACAACATTTTCATATTATTAATAACCATTTTTTGTGGACTTATTGCGAAACTAATTATTAAATCTCTTATTCCTTCCATACACATCATATTTTTCATATATTTGCAAACGGATAGAGATTAAGTGCCACTTCATTTTTAAAATTTTATTTATATGTATAAATAATATAAGTTTATGTATCGAATAATAATTGATTTTTGATGGTCATTATCACTATATATATATATATATATATATATATATATATATACAATTAAGTATGTGAATCGGGTACGGACAGGTCCCCCTAATGGGACGTTCTTAATTGTAGATAATTGAATTTAGGAGTAGAATATTAAAACTTGAGTCAAATTCAAGATAGGGTTAAAATTGGATCATCTTTAACCGGACCAGGGTTGCACTGGGACCACTCCTTTTCAAACCTATGTATAGATGATAATTTGTCAGTGATTGGAGAATGCAGAGTGACACCCATGGGTGAGGAAATCACCAC
>JAESVK010001383.1:455568-475012 GCA_017140935.1 Hamamelis virginiana | reverse complement strand
TATATATATATATATATATATATATATATATATAATAGTATATATATGCGCCTGGTTAGGATAACACGCTATTCTTATCTATGATTTGAGATTTAGTGTAGAAATTAAAATTTTGTGAAGCTGAAATCATCGTCGGATTAGTCAATAATTGATAATTTAATTATTTGTCCGGTCAAAATCAAAATCCTATGTGACATACTGACATCACTACATTGGCTCCAACTTAAAAAATGAAAAAAGAAAAAAGGAAAAAAAAAAGACTAATCCATTGAAAACATGACACATGCCAATCCAATGAAACACATGTCAACATTTTAAAGCATAAAAATGCTTATGAGGAGCTTGATTGGAAGGTCTTCATTTGCATAAATTGGAACATCATTGTTTCCTAAATTGGTAAACCAAAATTTCAATTCAATATGTTTGCAGAACTTGGTTCGCTATCTAGTCACTAAATACAGAGCAGAAATAATGATCTCACATTGGCAAATTCTCCTCAATCATGATCATTTTCAAAATCAAATAAAATCTTTAAATTGGTGAATTTGTACCAATTAAGGGATGGATATATGGTGGGGTTCCAAATCAAACCTCTCCTACATTTGCCTGAGACATCCATTCATAAAGAGGGGGAAGGCAAGATATCTATCACACTAAAACCCTCTCCAAAAAGAGAGCCACTTACAAATTTAAGGGTTCTTCCTTATCATTCTTTGAATTTCAAAATATTCATAAGAAAAGACGATTCAAGATATTAAAAATCACTGCGATTAGATGAGCTACTTACAAGGGTGGAGGCATGTAGGAGCTTGGGTGGGCTGTAACCCACCCCAAGTTTGGCCTTTTTTATTTTTTAGGCTTATTAGATCACCATTAAATGAGTTTTAGCCCAAACTAGCCCAATATTTTAGCCAAAAGTACCAAATTCCTAATATTCTCATATGAACTCTCTCTTCAACCCTAGTTGCCTCATTTGACATCATTCTCTCTGTTCCTCTTTCTCGTCCTAACCCTAATCTCAAGGATCGTAGGGTGCATATTCGATAGTATATTTTCTTTTATTTCTCTTTACACTAGTCTTTGTAATGCTCGAATAGATATATATTTTCTTGTGTTAGTCGAATCTTTATATAGTTGTGTAGATATAAATTAAAAATTAATCATAATTTCATTTACTTTATAATATTTTGTTTATTCCTTATTTAACCTAGCTCACCCCAATATTAAATCCTGGCTCCTCTCTTGACTGCTTACGAATTTTAAGTTCGTCATAATCATTGCAATCCAATAGTTGGTTTCTGAAAACACCAATGGAGAAAAACTATTGACATTTTAAAGAATAAAAAAATTATAATTTTTCGTTGTTACATTTTTAAAAAACTGACCGTTGGATTTCTATAAGTTTTGGCTATCATTAAATTCATAAGCAGATCATCTAATCTACTGATTTTTCAAACTTTGATCTACAATGGACTCTACACAAATCACCATATGCAAAGTTGCGTAAGGTGCACTTTATAATAGCACGACTGCTCACCCACACAGATATATATTTATATGGTTCCGATCCTGCCAGGATGTCCTTACGCTCGTTATCGTAAGGACGTCTATTCTGGAAGCCATATGAATGATATTTTGAAAAATCGACCGTTGGATTAGATAATCTTCTTTTGAATGTCATGTTAGCCAAAAATCACAGTTGGTCCGATAATCGGTTTTCAAAATACAGTCTGTAAAACGCTTTGACAGTATTTACCGTTGGATGCTGTCAAAGTTGTTTAAATGACCGTATTTTAAAAACCAACCGTTGAATCGTTGTGATTTTTGGCAGACATGACATACATATAAACATTATCTAATCCAACGGTCAATTTTTCAAAAATACCTCTCCCAGTGACGACGTCCTTACGATAAAAGCGTAAGGACGTCCTTACAGGATCGGATATATATATATATATATATATCAAGTTCGAGTTAGGTTCTGATGAGGACACATGATTCTTATCCTTGGTTTTCAAAATTCAATCTAAAATAGGTATTTTGAGAAATAACTATTAGATTAGATATTCCGCATATATACGTCATACATGCCAAAAACACTCATTAATCCAAGACCTAGTTTTTCAAAACAACTAGTTTCTCTTCATATTTTTTTTAGCCTTTTTCTCAAAATTTTATCATTTCAATGTAACTTTTAACATACATGTTATGTATAATTAAGTTGAATATCCAATTCAATAACTCTGAGAATATCTATTCCAAATTAGAATTTTAATTTGCAAATCATATAAAAGAACATAGGACACCCAAAAAAGTTATCCATAAAAATTATATCGTATACATGTGTTTGCTGAAGGAAAATTTCTACAATTGGCAGCTGCACGCTCTTGGTATTTTGAGTTGAAGGGGGCGTGCCAGAAAAGTTAACATTACCACTTCTCAAAATGATTGGCTTGAAGAAAGCCAACTGACTTCTAATCAGACAATTATGTAATGGTTTGAATTTGTCTCAATGAAGATGACTTTAATACTTTAGGCAAATTAGTGAATCAAATTGAAACAAAGTAAAAACATAAAATAAAATAAATCGAAGAAACCACATAATTATAATTTTACCTCCATTTCTGGTACAACAATCTTACAACTTCTGTTAAAGTTCTTCGACACGAGAAATGATTTAGAAGAATGGATCCTAGAAACTAAGTTACTTAAACTAAGTTATCTAAACTAAGTAAAAGAAATTACAAGCTTGAAACTGGATAAAGGAAATGATAAACTGAAAAAAATGAAATGATAAACTGGAAACTGTATAAAGGGAAGATAAACTGGAAATTGCAAAAGGAAATGTAAACTGGAAACTGGATAAAGGAAAAATAAACTGGAAATTAAGTAAATGAAATTACAAACTTGAAATTGAAAAGGGAAAATACAATTTGAAAAGTAAAGGAAATAGAGATAAAGACACACGTATAGTGTGATTGACTTGATTGAGGAACCGGTGGTTTTGGAACCCTTTACAATGAGGTATCTTTATCTATTTATAGACTTCAAGGGGAACTGCCTTCAACTCGTGTCCAATAAAGTGTTGACAAGTGTCACATGTTCCTACATCATATTTAGAGTCCACATGTCTTGCTATGAAGGAGTTTTGCTGCAAAATGATTGGTTTGAAGATTCTAACTATGCGTTTTCAATCCAATCTGGAACTTACACGTGGCTGTAGAATCTTGCTTTCTGACTTAGAAAATTGCTGCATACTATTTTTATATGAATTTGAACGTGAATCATTGCATTCTTATGTAAAAACTAGGAAAATATGTTTAAATATTAAAAAAATAACCACCTTTGGTAGTTATTTGATGCATTATCTTATAAAAAATAATTTAAACATATTTAATATATAAAAAGTAACTGCTACAGCAATTATTAGTAGTTACTTACTGCATTTTTTGTTGAAGATATATTTAAAACATGCTTAAATGTTTAAAAAGTAACCGCCAAAACAGTTTTTTGCATTTTTTAAAGAGAACGTGATGAAATTTTTAGTTTTCTTCAAATTATTCATCTTAAAACTGACTTGGATATGTGTTCTTCATTAATTGATAAGTCATTTATCCAATTAAACTCATTCTTTAATTAGTTACAGTACATATTTTGTATTCATATGTTATTTTATGGTGTAAACAACATGTGTCGGTTTTGACTTGTCGGGTACGTATGCAAAGTCCAAACATAGGAGCTTGCAAGTGGGAGGGCGACATGCATCCATGGCTCATGACTGGAAGATAAGGACGCCACGTCCGCGGAGGCCGTGACATTTCAATTTGTCTCCGCATCCATCACACGCTCTTCTTGCGCGTGCCCACGTACACGCATACAATATTTATAACATCTCGACACATTCGTACAATATCAATAACTGTAATACGGTGATGGATGGTGACGGTGGGCCAATGGAGATAATGGCCACCCCATCAATATAATTTAATTAACATCGAGGTACGTAGGAGTATTTATTAGGATTTTATTAGACTAGGTTTTAAGTGCATTTGTTATAAAGTACACATAAAACAAAAAATTCTAGAGAAAATGTGAAATTATTAAAATTAGAATATTTATAATAAATGAAAATTTTGAAAGTGTATAAAAATTGACGTACAAACAATTTTCATACATTTTTTATTTTATTAAAATGTATTTGGCTTAGGACGCTAGACAGACAATGATAAAGTCTATTGATGGAAAATGTCGAGGATTTTATGGTATTTATTTTTCGATCTATTGGTAATTCATAGTAGAGACTTGGGGTTGAATGGTTTTCAACTTCCACTAACTACTAATATCTGGAGACACGGACTGCAAAATGTAAGTATTATTTCGGAAGCCTTGTTCGGAGTGCAGGATTTAGTTTGGTGCATGCAGGCTGGCCCAGGACACCTGTATACCAAAAAAATAATAATAAATAAAAGACTTGAGGTTGAATTTTCTAAGTGTAAGCCTTCACCTTCACATGGCAATGGTGTGGTGCCAATGTGATATATACTCTCTTCTCAAAAACACTTTTACAAATTTTTTAGATGAAATTCTCTTTATTAGTTTCTTGCAATCATATATATATGATCGATAACATTATAATGAAATCACAATATTCAAGATTTTCTTAATAAAGTTTTCATTTTTTCACATTAATTTTTATTTTAATTTATTTTTGACTTCTTAGGCTAAGGAATTGAATTTTATTATTATAATCATTGTCATAAAAATAATAATAATAATAAATACTTATATATCTAGTTTAAAGTTTGTTTAATAGAGAATCCAGGCCCCCATAATCTTGCAAGGAGCATGATAATTGAAAAGTAAAATTTTAAGACAATGATGCACTTTGTTAGACATGATATTGTTTGTCGATCCATCAATCAAATAAGCTAGAAAAAATTTTGTGTCCATTTTCATTTTAAAATTGTTCATTGACCCAAAATATTATTGCCTAACACAACCCCCGGTCCCCCAACCTTCCTAAAAAAACGAGAGTTTTTTTCATAAATGACCTTCTATGAGAAAATTATTCAACATCTGACATCGTTGACACAGTCAAATGCCACTTTGGCAATGCAAGTAAAATAAAACAAACTTAAAACCGTTGTTTCAAATAGCGGTTCTTACTCTTTTTTTTTTCTTTGCTTATTTAATTTCATGTTCACAAAATTGTCTGTCCAATTAGATAAACTGCTTGTGAATTTATATCCAATGACTAGTTTCTGAAAAGAAGATTTGAAAAAAGTAATGATATTTTAAACAATAAAAATTCACATTTTCAATTGATTTTTTTTCAAAAACCAACCTTTTTTTTGTGAACATGAAATTTGTAAGTAATTTATTTAATTGAATGATCACTTATATAAGAATAAAATGGCACCCCTCTTTGGCAAGTTTAGAAAATTCTAATATATCATTATATAATATACAAGAAAAAAATTAAGAAGGGAATTTTTTTTTTTTTTTCAAAAACAGCAGTTTAAAATAGCAGTTTCTAAATTTATATCGACACATGACAGTTGACTGGGTCAACGAGATTAGATGTAGAATAGTTTTTTGAATAAGGTCAAATGTGGAATAATTTTCTCCTAGAAGATCACTTGTGAAAAAAATTCAAAAAAAGAAGAGGACAACTTAACCTTTAAGAAGCATTAGCATGATTCATAACAAAAGTTTGGTACCAAATTGTTTGTTACTAAAGTTTTTCCCTCGCACTACATCTTAAAGCCTATGATCACCTTTAAGATGCCAAATGCTTGTAAAGTTTGTTGGTTTGTCTCACCTAATTTTAATTTCCAACATGTGTCAAAGTATTTTTTATTTATTTATTACTATTTATTTTTTAATTAAACGATAAAAACTTACTCTTAGCCCAAACTTCTTTAATATTAACAAATAATCCGTATCGATACATTTTAATATATTCGAACCTAAAATTTCTCTCCTTAAAACGAATATATATATATAAGTGCAACTAAACTAACAAGTTAGCTGTTGATTGGTGTCTTCTTCCCTCTCTTTGCCTTATAATATAAGCGAAAAACTTCAAAATGCAGGCCACCTTATATGGGATAACAAAAATAATTGAACCCTACTTGGACATATACCTTTTGTCCGGTGCTATATATAATAGCTTTGATAATTCATCCAACGCTTAAATAGGTTTAGACTGTGTTAAATAAAAACAAAAATAGAGTAATTTTGCAAAAGAATGAAGATAACTTCTCATTTTATTTTTTACTATGAAGATATTAATATTTTAACGATTCAACAAATAAATAATAAATTATATCATATCATTATAAATATTGTTCTTTGATATATAGAAGATCATTATTGATAGTTAAAAATAAGATAATAATTGTGATGCAAATATATATATATATATATATGCCACTTGCATTGTAAATTTTGGAAAACTGACCGTTGGATTAGATACCCTATAATGTATATCATGCCTGCAAAAAATCACAGTGATCCAACGGTTGATTTATGAGAAAACTGACTGCTAAAAAATAATAACATTTTAAAGAGCAAAAAAGTCAAAGTTTTTCAAAATTACATTTTTCAAAAATCAATTGTTGGATTACTGTTATTTTTTACAGTCATGACATACATGAGAGTAGTATCTAATACAACGGTCAGTTTTTTAAAATTTTCATCACAAGTGATTTTACAAGAAGATGCATCAGGTGCACATGATATTAGCACCTCTGATTTATATATATATATATATAAAACGTAGATACTACGGTAATAGGTAATAAGTAATAACGGAAACTATGAGCATCTGTCATGAAATTCTTCTGACGATCACTTTGAAACTTTATATAAAAATGAGAAAGAAAATTGAAAACGAAAGGCAATCAATCAATATCCACTAGCAGAAAACTGGGAATCCAACGGCGGAGGGACAACCATCCGCGGAAACACGGAGCCGCTCACGCCCCAGGACTTTGGAATCTAACCCAGTCCTCCCACTTCACCAACAGTTTTATCCTCAAAACGCACACCGCATTCACATCCACCACTAATCAACTAACTCAACCATAGTTAAAGTTGATTGCAATACGGAGTAACTTTAAACAGGGAAAAATTCATTAACCTCGCTTTCTAGTGTACTTTTTCTTCCACTCTTATACCTATGTTCAACTTGAAATAAATATTTTTGAGAAATTGACTGTTAGATTAGATGCTTGGTTGATACATATTATGTATACAAAAAATTATATTAATGCTTAGTTAAAGTTGATTGCATTAAATTTTAAATGGAAAAAAATCCATTCAATCTCCTTTTCTGCTCTTTTTTTCTCTCTCTCGCTTGTATGTTCAACTTGAAATAAGTATTTTGAGAAACTGACTGTTGAATTAGATATTCAACTTATAAATATCTTCTATACAAAAAATCATATTGATTCAACTATCAGTTTTTCAACTTTTGTCACTATTATTTCTAAAAGATAATCAAAAATATAATTTGAAGATGACTTTAAAAAGATGCGTAAAGAAATTGACTGTAAAAATATTTTCTAAAAATTTTGATACATAAAAAAACTAATTCCATCAAAATAATTTGATAAAAAAAAAAAAAAAATCAACACAAACTCGTTCTTAAACCCCTAACCACGACCACACCCTCCTTCTCTCTCTATAAGTCTATATATATATCGTCCTTTCACAACCTCTTTGAAAGCTAATTCCTCTCTCTCTATTTCTATTTCACCTGCTGCTTTCTTGTGGTGGAAGCAATTATCGGTTTCAAGTCTTGATTTGCCGGAATCTGACGACGTTAATGTGCCGGACACAGTGAGTGAGAGAGAGAGAGAGGGATGAGTTGCAACGGGTGCCGAGTTCTTCGAAAGGGATGCAGCGAATCGTGTATCCTCCGTCCTTGTCTACAGTGGATCGAAAGTCCTGAAGCTCAAGGTCACGCCACTGTTTTCGTCGCCAAGTTCTTCGGTCGTGCCGGTCTCATGTCTTTCATTTCCGCCGTTCCCGAAAACCAGAGACCTGGTATATATACTTTCAATCTCTCCAATGCTTCAAAGTTGAAACGTTTGATCGTAGTATTGTAGCGATCTTTTTGTTCGATCTTTGTTGTGATTTTTTGCGTGTGTTTGTGTATATGACAGCTTTGTTTCAGTCTTTATTGTTTGAAGCGTGTGGACGGACGGTGAATCCTGTGAACGGTGCGGTAGGCCTGTTGTGGACGGGGAACTGGCACGTGTGCCAGGCTGCGGTGGAGACGGTGCTTCGAGGCGGCACGTTGCAGCCGTTGCCAGATCTTCTCGGCGGATTTCCGATGCCGGAATCAGACGACGCCTCCGAAGCGGAAGTCACTTGTACGGACATGTGGAAGCTTCAAGATCCGAATTCGAATTCGCGATCAAAGGCTCCTCCAAAGCGGAAGCGGTTAGATGAACAGTCAAAATCGCCGGCGTCCGATCTCGATCTCCGTTTGATGCCAAGTTTTCAGTCGAAGATGTCGTTCACTAGTTTTCCAACGGAGAAACGCCGGTCGGCGACTCCATCAATGAATTCGGAAGAATCTGTAACTACGACGTGTTTTGAAAGCGGTTTAGGAGATCATATCACACAAGTAGGCGAAGGAAAACTTCTGAATCTCTTCACTTGAAGAGGCTTTCGTTTCAGGTTTTGACGTTAACACGAGCTAGATTGTTTGTAATACTTCTGTTATTTACTGTTTTAGTTTTTTTTTTTTCCCCCTTTTGTGAAAGGATTTTCCCGGAATTGGATAATCCGGCGAGTTTTTTTGTAAAATACCGGCACATGATTTCCTTCTATCTTACTGTTAATAGACTGAGGGAAAGATGAGAGTTTGCTGGTGATCCTTTCTTTCTTTTTTGTGTCTAGCTCTAACTGTGTGACTTTGAATAAATCATTTTTTTTTTCTCTCCTGTATTTATCTTTTTCTAATTGCTTTGTTGCATATGATCGATTGAAGAAATCAGAGGAATAGAGAAAGTAAAAATGTAATGAACTGTTTTTTTTGTTTTGTTTTGTTTTGTTTTAAGAAGCACTGGAAATAGAAATGGGTCAATTGATGTAGGCAGAATGTTGGGAAATTTACGTCAAACCTGTAAACTTCAAAATGATCCATTTGTTAAACGTATTGAAGTTAGCCAGACCAAACCTATGTCATCTAAATTTCTCTCCCTCTGTTTCCTGAAATTGCTTTTAATGGTTTTTACGTACAGCTTGAAATTTGGTTATTATTGTTTTCATTTGAGAATGGCTTGTGAACGATGGGATTCCTTTAAGCTTCATTTTCCACAGGTGAAAAATGGCTTTATTCTTTCAGATATGTGGTCCATATGGAATGGTTCTATCTTTCATCTTCCATGCCAAAGTTTAACATCAATCAATAATTAAATGGCTGGGTTAATTCAATTTGATCAACAAACATCTTATTCGAATAAGCACTGCTATATATCCCAAAAAATATTTCCAGAAAAGTGTTACGGATGAATCCAAATTCTTCATTTATATATTATCAAAGAGTGATTTTATTTTTATTTTTAAAAATGTGTTGAATCAAAATAATCACTAATTCTACTGATGTATATCGTTCCAAAATTTAATATTTGATGTTCTACTTCTATGTATAATGAATGCAAAAAATCACATTGATTCAATGGACGGTTTTTCAAAAAATAGACTTTGATTGTTTTTCATAATTTTTTCATTATTGTTTATAATTTTTTTCAAAATTGCAAAAACCGACCATCGGATGAAGATAAGTATAAATGGAACATTAAATCCAACGATTGGTTTCTCAAAATAACTGTTCCAAATTTATTAGATACACTAGGGAGGACAAAAAGGGAGGATGAATGGAATTTTCATATTTATATTTATTGGACGATTGAAGTGAACATATATCTCAAGCTAAAACCAATGTTATCAAATCCGGACCAGCCCTGCCGGTTGAACCGGTCCTATTTCCTGTTGGTTTAACCCACAAAAACTCATTCAATTCAAAATCCGATCAACCCGTTTTTTATTTATTTATTTATTAATATATAAGGTACTAAAATGACTAAAATAGCCACAATTTTTAAAAAATCTCTTAAAGCCAAGAAGGATAAAAAGACAAATTAATCTAAAAAAATCCTAAATAACAAAAAGAAACCCAAGTACCTAATTTAATAATACAATATTCTTATCTTGCATTTAAAAAAATATATATAATAAAGATTGATCAATAGTAATTATCAATTTTCAATTTTGATGACTGCACATAAATTGAAATATATGAATTGATTGTACAAATATTTTAAAAAAATTATATTTTGAATCATTTACAGCTTTTATTCTAATAAATAAATAAATAAATAATATATTTATGATTTCACGGTTCAATTCGATTGATCCGATAGTTGAACTGATTGGCCCTTAACCTGCTAACTTTTTTGGTTCGATGAACAATTAAAACATAGTCTGTCTGGGTACTTTGAGAGGCAGACGTTGGAAGCCAACTGTGATACGAGATTTAGAGTGTGTTTAATTTCATCCTATAGCAAAACACTTGACATGAAGAAAACATGTTAGTGCAGCATCAATCATCTCTCTCTCTTGTTATCTCCTTCAACTTATCCAGAGCCATGGTACTTCCCCCTGTTTTAATGTAGTTTCGGACCTTTCGGCGGACAGCTTGGTAAGATAGAGAAAATACTTAAATACTCCATATTTATATTGAGAGAGAGAGAGAGAGGGTTCGAGAGGGAGGCGGCTTTTGGAAAATGCAAAGAGACGTATGGATAAGGAGAAGGAATCAAATGTTGTGGGTTGTGGGTTGTGGGTTGGACTGGTGGGGCCTCGGGGGCGTGACCCTACTTCGTTACAGTTTCTCAGCCTCTATCAACCAATGGAATTCCAAGATAAGAGTACGGCTCAGGTCAGCGTCGATTATGGCTGTCTTTTTTAATTTAATTTATTAATATTATTTTATAAAATTTGAACCAATTCTAAGGTTCCTCCTATCTTGGGAAGTGGTGGGTTCCACATCACATCCCTAAATTCACCGTAACACACTAACAATATTCACCCATTAGAATATTTGAAACACCACCAGAAATTTTTCTTTTTTATTTAAAAATAAAGATGGAAAGTGGGGGGAGGAGCACCAAGTAAAATGGGTTTCTGCAATGCTGCGTCTCGCCGCATTTGGTGTGGATCCCACACCCCAACATGGCTTGACCCACCACCTCAGCTTCCACCCACTTGCTTGCTTGTCATTTTCATTTCTTCACCACCGGTTGTACGTATCTTCCATGCTACCTTCGTCAACAACCATTCCTATTTCCTACTATTCTAATATTTACATCTAATGTAATTGTTCAGGCAAAAAAACAAAAATTGTTTTGACTGTCTCTAAAAGAATATTTTTAAATTTTTTTTTTTTAAAGGTTAGTTTTACAATTTTATTATTATTTAATTTATATCAAACAGTGAATACATAAAATAAATAATTTTTAATTGGTCAAATTTTTATATTTATCAAACAACTCTTAAGATTTAACCAACGGGAGTTGGCATGGTGGCAAAGGGATGGGATGTAAACGCAAATATTCTGAGTTCGAAATCAGCTAAACTCTCTTGACTAGCTACCAGTTAGGACTATTAGATTGGCGTTATACAATCCCATAAAACGGTGGCCTTGTGTGGGAAGTAGGGATTAGTCGGAATCTGACAACTCGAACACCTCATTACTTGGTTTAAAAAAAAAAAAAAAAATCTTAAAATTTATATAAATTTTATTTATTGCGAGTCTTATAACAATAGGCCATGTGCATTAGGATGCTAGTGAAACAAGGAGTCCTTAGAGCCCAAAAGAGGAAAAAAAAAAGATCTCAAGTAAAAAAAATAATAATAATTTTAAGCATAGAATATTTACCTCCATTCAAGTACAACTTGGTGGGAAAAAAAAATTGTTATAAAATGTTCAATTTCAAAATTTCTAGAGAACCAACCAGTAGGTTTTAATTCAAAATTTCTACATTCTTCCATGTGAGTCAAGGTCAAAATTAAATTAATTATACATCGACGGTCCATACTTGTAGTTCACAACATTTTATATGCCCATTGCATCATAAAATAACTAAATGACTACTTAATTATCGCATTATAGAATAATTAAGTATAGGCAATTAGATAATTAGATGTTTGTTTCATGGCAAAATAAATTACATATATAAGTTTTATTTATTTTATCTTTACTGGGTTGGATCTGGATGTCTTCCTTCAACGGTGTACAATCATTGGTTTCGACTGAGCTAGGCAATGACCTCACCTATTCTTCATTTATGTTATTTTTTATATTAATTTCATTAAAATATAATTTCTACTAATAATTTTTTATGCTTATATTTGAATATTAAAATTCTTTAAGAAAAAATTGAAAATGCTTAAATATATTTTAGTAATATTAAAAAATATATATTTTGTTTCATGGCAAAATAATTTTTTATGCTTGTATTTTTGACTCTTGACAAGAATGTGTTTGGCGCACCTATTGATTTGTTTTGTGCATCCGCACTAAGAATTTATTGGGCACAAACTAAAACTAGTCTAGTTGGTAGGGAATGAAAATTTTCTGTCCCACTTTTATGTACGTACCACTTTCATGTTCCCTCTCACAAATATTTACCTTAAAATTTTAAATATGAATAATATTCATTAAAAGACGGTATTTTCAAAGTGAACTTTTGTGAAAAGAAACGAGAAAATGGTATATACAAATGGGACAGAAGATCCCCACTCGTTGGTAGAAGGGATAGGTTTTGGGGTTTGATGTCCCTTATTTTGAAACTCTGTACTATCATATTATATATTTTATGATCAGTCTTATAACTAATATTCTTTTAATTACTACACACAAAAATAAAAAATAAATTAATAGGGTAGTGGAAATATTAAAAGTTTTTCCGGTGACACGACATGTCGCGGTGTCATTAGCTACCACAAACACAACATGGAGGTAGTTGTAGGGGATTGGGGCCCAAAACAATGACACATAAAGAGGAAGAATATATTATATAAGTGGCCAGCATTTATATTCTAATAATCAAGACAAAGGAAGTGAGGAAGAAGGTGTGACGCGGATTTCACCACCGTTCCTTTTCATTGATTTTTGACAACCACGACAAATTCCAAGCTTCTTGGTGCACATTTATTATTAATCACAAAAGGAACCCACATTTATTATTTTCTCATCTGTTTTTATTTTATTTTATTTTATTTTTATTTTTGGGGCACATCCACCAATAAAGTTGATATATACATATGGAAAGTCTAGTTACACTTTATTTAAAATTGTGTAAGGTGAACTTAATTAAAATATGCCATGCATGTGTGTTAAAAATAACAAATAGTGATTCAATGGTTTGTTTCTAAAATACCACTATAAAAAATTGTGACTGTTTTATTTTCAAAATGTCACTAGTATTTCATAATTGACTTTTTAGAAATCAACTGATGGATCACTGTAATTTTTGGTATTCATGACACGTATAAAAAGAGTATGTATCTAATCAAAAGATTGATTTTTCAAAATTTATCTTGCAATTAGCCATAAAACATGTCAATTTACCCAACTTTTGCACCTTATATATAACAACCCTCTGTGTGTGTGTGTGTGTGTATATGTGTGTGTGTGTGTGAGATCTTTGGGAGTTGGTCTTATTATAGGTTATTATGTTGGAAAACCTAATTTAACTTGTCGAGGTCAAAAGCTGCATTAAATTAATTGATTATATATATATATATATATATAGTAGTTGCTTGTAGTTAGGTTTTTCCTTATTACTTTATATCAGTCTTTTAATTTTATATAATATCAGTCTTGTATAAAGTGTGTTGTATGATCGACTTTCATACCATTTTTACTCTGTGAAAGGTAATATATTGTTTCCCAAAGATAGTAAGAAAATAAAATTGACAGTTACAAAACTTTCATTCAATTCACACCGTCTGATGTTGGTGTTTTATCTTGAATTTTAGTAGTTTTGTGAAAACACGGCTCCTTATCAAGAAGTTAATGCTTGAATATTGTGAGCCACAATCATAATAACAACTGAATTTACTTGCAGTTTTAAGTTCTATTTAGATTTCGAAAAGAGCAAGAAAAATTTATTTCTACATAAAGTGAAAACATGCCGTGAATGCAATGCGGGTAAAAGTAGCGTTCCTCATTTTGTAGGAAGGAATCTTAGAGTCCGTGATTGGCCCGTCACTCACTCTTTTTATAAGAAGAATGGATACATGTTTATCTTATAAAGTATGATCCTATGCATGATGAATATAGTCTTACAAAATTGGCAAATATTCGAATAATGAACAAGTATTTGTATACAAAATGAAGGCATATTATAAAAATGACATATATCTGAATAATGAACATGTGTTTGTATGATACAGATCGAGTGACTATTAATTATAGCTATGAGTAGAGCCACATTGACTCTAAGGATAGCTGCACCTCCTTAAAAAAAAAAAATTATTAAATTTTTTTATATTGGTTATATATTATATATTATTAATTTCTCCTCTACTTTCTCTACCCTCTTCCACCCTTCCTCAAATTCTTACTTTCCAAAAACAAAATTTATAACTTCATTATTAATCGCGACCGACACGAGCATTCCTATTTAGACTATAACTTGCAAGGCTCAAGCCTCAAGCATTGTGCCACTGATTTTAATTTTCACTGTCTTTTAATGTATATATATGTGTGTGTGTGATGTGTCACTCTCACCGTGATTGATAAAAGATTGGAGTGCGACTAAGAAAAGGTGGAGGGTGATAAAAGCCTTTATTTATTGAACAGTGACTGCAAGTTGCCAAGCAAGTTGGCACTTTTGGGTTTATCTGAAAGTGGATGGGAATGACGTTGCTATCTTATATTTTTGCAACCCCATGTTAGAGCATCTCCAATGCAAAAGCCAAATTTGGCATCCCAAAAAGCACTAGTTGATGCCAAATTCTAAGTCCATTTGGCATTTTGGGATGCCAAATTTGGCTTTTTGGCATCAAGGAATGCCAAAAAAGTCAAATTTGGTATTCCTTGATGCCAAAAAGCCAAATTTAACATTCCAAAGTGTCAAATGAGCTTAGAATTTAGCATTAACTAATGCTTTTTGGGATGCCAAATTTAGCTTTTGCACTGGAGATGCTCTTATATAGCTTTTCAGATTCTGAATGCTGCCTCTGCTTAGTTTTTGCATAAATTTGTATTTAATTATTATGCACAAGCTCCTCACTTTTCCTACTCATGAATGGGTGTTATATGTATATATATATCTGCAACTCTTAAACCTTTATTGGAGGGTTATTGTCTTGCCTTTTACAAGAGACATTTGCCTCTTCAAGTATTTTTAAAGTCATTTCAATATTATTTTACTTTAATTAATGGTCATAAATTGGCCACATCTACCACATTATTCATGCTAATAATTATGTTATGTGGATCAAATTTTATATCACATTTTCTAAAGTCATCAAACTTGGCAACACTATAAAACTAATGGTTTTGCGCATCTCCTACGCTGCCATGCAAAAGGTTTAAAAGATAGAAAAAATATTATCTAAGGGTTCTTGAATTTAGAACTTTATACCGGCAATGAGATTTCGGAAATTTTCTTATTCTTATTCTTATTTGTTATGTTAAAGAGACTATTGGATCTAGTATTATAAAATATTCATATATGAGACTTATATATATATATATATATAAAGAATTTGTATAGGTCACATGGGGCTTTGTCATGCCATGTTTGTACACTAGATTTGAACATTTCTGACCACTTCGATTAACTCAATGACAGAAAACAATAAGCTGCCCGCCCGGCCTGCCCTTATTTTCCATGTGCCAAATAATTAAAGGTATACTTTAGCATTTAGAAGGCACACATTATGCGACTGCCTTATTTTTCAGTCTTTCCATGTGCCAAATAATTAAAGGTATACTTTAGCATTTAGAAGGCACACATTATGTGACTGCCTTATTTTTCAGTTTTGCTACTATGACAAGTGGAGTGTTACAAGCCAAGTCTTTGAAGATATGTGCCAATATGTTTGTACTTGCTTCGTGTTACTTTTTGTATCCAATGTGATGTAAATAGAGTCGTAGTAGCATTTGTAGTAGGAGAGAGTCGTTGTAAATGTTGTCTTTCCTTTATATTTTTAATTTTCCAAATGATGTCTTTTTGTATATATTTGACAAATGCTCTAAATGCTTTTTAGAGGAAGGTGAATTGGGTAAGTAAGGTTGCCCACGTCTCGAGTTGCCTTATACCACTTTTTCTATATAATTGTAGTATGTGTACACGTTGGTTTATAGCAATACAAAGCTTTTTTGTTGCCTTTTAGTTGTGCCACTTTGCTTGTTTGCTATTGTGTGGGTGGGTGCGGGTACGTGTGCTTGCGAGGTAATCCAAATCATAGGCTGACTTATGCCGCCCAAGCTAAGTGCCGCACGGTCTTTTGTCTAGCGAAACGACAAGCTCGTGACACATAGCATTGGTAATCACATTGTTCAAGAAACATGGATCAGTACAGAAAGTCCTGATAAAAATTATTTCTTTTGAGATGGATAAGATTTTTTTTTCCTGACCTAGATATCCATACATCTAGACTAATCCCCAATATAAAAAAAAAAAAAAGACCAAAATCAAATTTTCTATCCTATAAATTAAAATATATTTAAAATTTAATTTTTCACACCATGAGACAGAATGTGAATCTCTCTATATATCATCCTTTAGTAGATGATTTAATGATCCATTATGATTTACATGAGACAGTATGTTAATCTCTTTAAATATATATTTTTTTCAAAACAATTATAAATTGATTTAAAATCTTATAACACTAATTAATAAAATATAGACTCAACCTAATTAAACAATTTCAGTTTTTAAATTTTCAAACAGATCCTTACATACATTATGATAATTAAACAATTTCTTGAATTGAAGGGGTATACAAAAATCATAATGAATTTTTATATTTTTGAATTATATATATATATATATACACACACACATGAAGATAACCCTTGGTTCATGGTGACATGTCATTGGGATCAAATTAGGTGATTGTGGACCATAGTGAGATGTTACCTGAATCAAAACTACATTATCATGGACCAGGATAGAAGATAATGACTTGGAATGGAATAAGACACGGGGAGTTCACGTGACCGTACTCATACTCCATATAGATTGGGCGTGAATCTCGTCGTTGATGTGAGTGATTGACAGGAATGAGGACCCAATGATAATTTCTAGTATTTTAAGGATAAAAAAAGAAGGCATAAAGATTATGATGCGAAAATCATTATTAGTTTTCATATTTATTATAATTATTTAAAAAAATTTAAAAATATATAAATGTATATTGTTGTTTTAGACTAAATTTGTATTAATTTTTTTAAAAATTACTTTTCATACTATAAGTAATTTGGCTATTAAGCTTTTATTTCAAGCCATTGTCACGGACGAGGTTAATAATCTAAAAAAACTAACTTATTAGTTTTATAAATTTCCCCAATACTTATCTTCTTCATTGGAATATACAACGCTTCCATTGCGATTGGATTCTAATGCCTACCTATTCCTCCTTCAAATAAAAAGAGATTCTAGCAGCACGGATGCTCTTGAACTAAATGTTTGATGTGATGTCAAATTAGGGACCAGATCATTTTGATACCTGTTGTTAGAGCATCTCCAATGCAAAAGCCAAATTTGACATTCCAAAAAACACTAGTTGATGCCAAATTCTAAGCTCATTTGGCATCAACTAGTGCTTTTTGGGATGCCAAATTTGGCTTTTGCATTGGAGATGCTTTTATGCACCAAATTTCAAATATAAAACTAATCTATTAAGGTTCGATTTACATTAATTTTTCTTAAAATCATTTTAGGATTCAAAATTTCATTCGATCTAAGAGATGGAGCGACGATCACTATTAAATGACTTGAAAAATAAGTTAGGGCAACTTCTGTGACAATCAATTTTAGTATTCTAAATATAATTTTAAGTATATCTATTTTATAAATTCAAAATCTTTCTAATACCAATTCAAATCAAAAAAAAAAAAAATCTGTACTAACTATGATGGTCCATGGTAAGATGGATTAAAGATTGACAGGATGGTGGACCAACGTGGAAGGATAACCGACATGGAAAGGTAAAGGACACGGGGAGTTCACGTGACGTTACCCCTAAAAGGGCGGAACAGGAATGGATCGATCTTATTCACGCGCGCCGACTTCGTTGACCTTGGTTCTAGCTTTAAAGGCCCTAAACCGTGGAGGGATGCGTGCTGACGCCATCGAATGTCTTCTCCCACGTGCAAATGTCGGCTGTGGTCCAAAATATCGCCCCATCCTTAGCCATCGACATTCAGGAGCGGCATAACCGGCGGGGTTTTACCTGGTTTCTTCCTTTTTATTTTTTTATTTTATTTTTTTCTTAAATTTTATTATTATTTTTTTAATATTAAAATTTTAATTAATTTGTTTCTTCTTCAAATAAAAGGACAGGAAATTCAGATTCCTCACATGACACCTGTAAATGTGATTTAATAATTTAATAAATTATTTGATTTCAATATGTTGGTAGATGAATAATTTAAATAATTATTTTTAATGTGTGTGATCTAAGAAATGCAATCCATGTGTTGAAGAGTCCCATCCTTCTAGACACTGAAATGGTGATGTTTATTTTGGTCACTTCACCAAAGTTGATCAAGTGTAATTAAAATGATTTAAATTCCATTTTCATTTGGGTTTCATTTCATTTCAATCTTTAGGCTACACATTTCAAACTCGATAGAGCATCTTTATTGGTGGATGTTAAAGGGGATATATGCAAATTTATTTATTTTCTTTTTTCATCTTTTTGCTTTCACATGCAAAAAACTCCTTTATCTCAATTTTTCATTTTCAAACCAATTAAGGTTGCTATATAACTATAAAGAATGCATTTCGTCTAGAACTTATTTAGGTCCAACAAAACCGGGTGGGTAACAAGCAAACTTTTTATCTTCTTATCCTTTTTTTTTCAAATGATGATCCCTTAAAAGCAGGATCCTTGAGTGGGTGAATTGAATATGCTCTTAACTTTCAATGTCATTCTTTTTTCATTTTTAATTTTTAAAATTATTTATTTATTTATTTTTATTATTATTTTCACGAAATGATCACTTTCAAGACTTGAACTTGTGAATGCACTTGACAATCGCGAAAATTTTATCACTATACCATACAGTGATTTGTAATATGATCAGCAAACTATTTCATTAAATGTAGAGAATGGATTGTATAAAATATAAAGAAAAAGTTATATATATATATATATATATATATATATATATATATAT
>JAESVK010001383.1:407244-455168 GCA_017140935.1 Hamamelis virginiana | reverse complement strand
CCCTAATTACAATGGTATGGTTCTTATATATATATATATATATATATATATACAGAAATTCTCTTATGAGTATCACCTTACTTTAAGCTAAAGTAAGCATCTAACAGTAGAGCCGCCTGTGATGAAATTTTGGAAAACTGACCGTTGGATTAGATACCCCTATAATGTATGTCATGCCTGCCAAAAATCACAGTGATCCAACGGTTAGTTTATGAGAAAACTGACTGCCAAAAAATGATAACATTTTAAAGAACAAAAAAATCATAGTTTTTCACAGTCAGTTTTCTCATAAACTAACCGTTGGATCACTGTGATTTTTGGCAGGCATGACATACATTATAGGGGTATCTAATCCAACGGTCAGTTTTCCAAACTTTCATCACAGGCGGCTCTACTGTTAGATGCTTACTTTAGCTTAAAGTAAGGTGATCCTCATAAGAGAAAACCTCTATATATATATATATATATATATATTTTCCAAATGAGATTGGAACTGAAACTTCTTCATGTATATGAGGAGGTCTAGCCAAGTACAAGGAGACATGTAGATACAAACATACATAATTTTTTTTATTTATTTACGTAAGTATTAGCCTTGTAGCCTAAATGATATATCTTTTTTCTTTTACAAGGAAAAGTTTAGGATTGAAACTGATCTTTTGGAGTTATGTGAGATTTGGGCATTCTTAACTGTAGCCAAATGGACTTTGATACAAGTGGATGTTTTAGTGTTCGTTTTCAAAAATTAGTTTTGGAGAATTATCTCTTTACATATTTCTTAAAAGTTATGTTCAAACCATATCTTCGCGTTTCAAAATTTCTATGCTTGAAGTTATTTGTTACAATCACTTCTAGCATGAAAATTATTCTAACTATCCTATTGTCCCTAAAATCATCTTAAATCGATTATCAACTAATCTTTTAAATTAAGTGAAATTTTAAGCTCCAAAAGTAATTTTAAGAAAAACTAAAACCAATGGGTCTTTTAACTATTAAGATAAGAAGATATCCTGTTGACCAAAAAAAAAAAAAACAGGAAAAAAAGGAGAGAAGAAGATAAGAAGATATCCTACTATACATCCAAGTTAGACCGTCTTTGTATTCTGGGTTTTACTTAGTATGGGGGCTAGAAGTCCAAAAAACGACATAAGAACAGATCTGGGCCTTTTGGCCTCTAAGATCAGCCCACAATAAGCTACCCAATCCATTTCTCTATATATAGAGACTAGAGAAAAATAATTTTACAAAGATTATCCAAACAAGGGAGAACCTTAAACATCATTAAAAATACAGCCGTTCAGATTTACTCCCTCCATCCTAATTTATGTGATCATCTTTCCATTTTGGGATGTTTCAAAATATGTGATCACTTTAACTTTTCAAATTAAAAATTAGAACGAATTTTCCATTATTTATACCCCTTTATCAAATAATCTCAAAGAATGAGCCCTTCTTAGAATGATAATATTGGAACACAAACTTAAAAGTATAATGAAATCAAAGCAATCAATGTATTTTTTAAACTGCGTGTTTAGTCAATGAATGCACATAAATTGGGATGGAGGGAGTAATAACTATGTTACAGATTACTAGACCATGCATTATTGTAAGCCTCTTTAGTCGAGTGGAGATCTTTTGTCCGACTTTTATGTATCACTTTCCTGTCCCCTCTCACAAAAGTCCATTTTGAAAATTTAAATATGAATATTTATTAAAATGTGAGATTTTCAAGGTGGACTTTTGAGAGAGGTGACAGAAAAGTGGTACATACAAGTGGGACAGAAGATCTCCACTCTGTTTAGTCTGCTTGTTTGAAAAGTAAAGTACAAACAAGGCTTTTCAAACCATCCGCGAGTTAGTTTATTTTAAAATTAAATACCACTAGGAGAATTAATCCAATCAAAGAATCAATTCTAGTTTTCAAAATCCCAAAACAGGCCGGGAATTGGTTTGTTTAAAAATCAAATTAAGTAGTGTACTCAGCCTAGCCTAATTTTCAGGATTCTCATATATAAACCCTATAACTAATTAAACTATAAAATTAAACATGCTGATTGATGAAGCTATAGCGCAGCGCGCAACAAGAATCAAATCAGAATCAAATCAAAATTTTAATTAAGGAAACTGCTGCAACAAAAAGAGCAAGCCAAGAATTCTTAAACCTATATATCAGTCTAAATTAAAACACATATAGACTTCATCAAACTACATACATGAAGTAAACAATTCATATTCTGTTTGTCCAAAAGAGAAATTAATGTGTTTCTCTCTCTAGCACAAACATCGATCATCCATATATTTAGAAGAAATGGAGATTACAACATTTCCTGGAAATCAGAAAATGATCGTTGAGAAACCATATATGCAAAAACCCAAGAATGTCCAACCACCAGGAACAAAATCCCATAACCCTTGAAGGCATCTGATTTGATCAATATATATTCATAGTTGTGGGACAAGTGATCAGTATATTCACAAACATATATGTTAAAGAATGGCTGATACTCAATCAACTGGTTATACTACCATATCCTCTCCCTTAAAAGTAGGGGAAAAATTCACTTGACCAAAACGATAAGGAGGCCTAGGTCTTAGAACTGCTAGACAAGGCTACAAAGCCTTGCTACCTAAGGTGGGCTGCCTGGTATATGTTAGAAAACAAAAGATTCGTTTCAATCCCTCAACTTATGCACTTGTAATTTGCAAGGATCCAAAATTATATAACCCTGTGGATCATGACAAGAGCATAACTCTAACCTTAACCAAGAATATTGATTACGTGTTGGAATGGACAAAATTAATTGAATAATTAACAACTATCCCCTCCAATTATTTATATGAATCTAGATAGTAGAATGAATTCAAAGCTGTCTTACTTCTCTCTCTCTCTCATAAACCCTCCATATTCTATAATAGATATCTTTACATTACAAAGACCTTAGTTTAATTATTAAGAAAAACCCTATAAGATGCTAACACATGGTCCATCCATAATTTATAACTATTTAATTGCATGGGTGGGTTGTTTCAGCCAAACACATCCTAAAATCATCACAACTTGACCTAAATTTACATGAAAAAAGCAAAGAAAAAAAAAAAGAAGAAAGAAAAAAAAAAGGTCATGTCCTTTTCCCGTAGCTCAACATTCGAAGTTGGTGTCTCTATATCCTTGGCTTCCATATAAATTTGGGCAAGAAAACCCCATGTTAACCTAACATATATAAAGCAAAGCATGTGTGCTTTAATAAAATTGGATTAAGAACAAAATATATATGATTGGTTATTAATATGGGGTATCTTAAGCACATGGTAACATTCCTTACTTTCATGCTTAGGACTTTGTTTTTTTTGGTGTCTTGATGAAAGTAAAACCAAAGAGCATGGATGCTCGAGAATTCCCCTGTGAGAAATTCCAAAACATGCTAAAACTGTTTGCTTTATTTTAAGGCAGTGTGTCCTTTAGTCCTTGTATCTCAAGTTTAGGAATCCTCCTCAAAATTCCCACAGGAGATTATTAAACACCACTGCTTTAACTTACTTGATTCTACTCTTATGCTTCCCTCTGATTCTTCTTATACTCTTCTTTAGCTTCTGCTTTCTTCAAAATCTTGGGAACCATTTTCTGAATATAATACATAAAGATTATACTGATAAAGGCAAAAGGCAAGGGAAAAAGTGAGTCAGCTTTTTTGGCTAAGGATCTTTTTTTTTCTATCCCACTTGGGTAGTGAAAATTTTGTTAGCATGGAAACTCGATCTGGTAGCTACAAGACAACATGCATGGTAGAAATTTTTGTTTGTAAAATTTTTGAGAGATCAGACATTGGCAACAGAAGAAACTAGGGTTTATCTTTTGAAGCATGACCATGATTTTCAGCTAAATTAGATGATGCCCGGAAGAAAATGGCATGTCAATTCCCATACAATAATTTTTGAAATCACATGAAGCAAATGAGCATAGTTGCATGTCTATGTAGGTAATATTAAGAAAATGGAAAAGACAATGCAATTGAAGTGGTAACCAAGACGGTAAAAGAGGCCACAATATGGATGAGGTGAGGTGAGGTGCCAGATCCATGTCCTAGTCCAATGTTGCCTGGTTAGAGTGTTATTGGCAACAAATAAGTAAAAATTCGTCAATTATCTTGCAAGAGATGTATTTTAAAACCGGTTTGGTAATCGGATACACTGAATTAATTCTATAATTAAGCGTGTTTGATCGATAGTAGTATCAGAATGGATGACCTCTTGGAAAGTCCCTTGTGCTTTGTGTGGACAATATCTTGTATGAGAAATTAAGCCTTAAAATATAAAAATATGCATATATAGGGACATAATGAAAAGGGGGATGAAGATAAATGATATGGTAATTAAGTGATAGAATGGTGAGAAAATTGGGAAAATATTAATTGCATGGTGTAGTTTGATATTTTGAAGGGGAAAAAGCTAGCTAGGGGGTGGGTGTGTCCTTTATCTGGGGTGGCATGGGTCGAGTAGTCTATTTAAGGTGGGGTTAGGTTTGGGTCCGTTGGGAGGAGAACCATGAGTCGTATAATAAGGGAACAAAAGGGAGAGAGAGAGAGAGAGGGGCATCACGTGTAGGGTGCAAGAAGGTCCAAGCGTGAGAAGAATATTGAGGTATATGGACCCATTCCAACGTATGTGCTCTTCACATGATCTTCTTACCCACTATGATCCTCTTACGTGACAGATTCACCCTTTTATAATCCTCTTTTGTGACAGCTTCAAATTTCCAGAAGATATCCAAATCTGCTCCTGCTCACCGCCCAGATAAGATCGTACAAGCGTGGATGCAAAATTTTTAGATGCATGTGCTTGTGTATGAGAGAGAGAGAGAGAGAGAGAGGGAGAGAATTCAAAGAAAGTACGTATTCCCCGGAGCTGTGCTTGTTAGGTGAATTCAGCCTCCATCAGAAGAAATGGGTGTAAATTCCATGTGTTTCGTTGAAATATTTCTAACCGAAAGTCCAACATTGAAATCTAGTGCTTAATCCTAAAAGATATTTTATTAACAATGATAAAATGCGTCTCAATAACAGTATTGAAATGTGTTCAACAAGGAATGGTAACTCTTAATTATAGCAGTAAATCGTTCATATAATCTTGGGGTTTGCTATTTTGACTATGAAGCGGTGCACTGCATGCTCGTAGAGTGGCCTTTTCTAACATTAGGTTAAGAAAAATCACGAGACAACTAGTGGGGTAAAAGAATTTTGGAGGGAAAGAGGTCTTTCAATTCTCTTAAGCTGTTAAGAGAGAGAGAGAGAGAGAGTTTGGCAGGAGTCTCAATCTTAAATGACTCATGGCAGCCAAAATGTTTATATGCATATCAAAAGGACAAAGGAATGGTCCTTGTCGAAGCCAATAAGGAATAGCTTCAATTCCCTTATATCATTTCATATCTCTCTCTCTCTTAGCATGAGACACTCCAATCAATATGTCCTAGCTGGTTCAACCCCACCTGGAGAGAGAAATTAAAAACTAAAAAGGTTAATTTTAAAAGATAAAAAAGTCATGAAAACAATACAACAGGCTCAGCAGATCGAGAATTGAAGAGACTGCATGAAATGATTTGTTCATGATCGATATGATGGCCCGTGAGTGAGCCAAAGTTAACTGCCTTCCAATCCCCCCACCATTACATGCCAAATTCACAACTCCCACATCAAGACAACTCCCTTGCCGGCCACTCACATGCCTCCAAAATCCAACACAATTAACCTCTCCTCCTCCTCTCCTTTATATTACAAATTAATTAAAACCCTCTCTCTCTCTCTCTCTCTAAGAATTAAAAGAGATATGGAGAGGGAATAGACCTTTTTGTAGCTATGAAAAGGTTCTTCAGTTGCTGCTTCTATAGCCTTATTGCACCCCTCCTTACAACTGAAAAGGCTGAAATTTTCTAAGAAGGGTCAATTTTCCGGAATTTGACTTCAGCTAGAGTTTTTTGGGGATCAGAGTTTTTCTCCTTTTGATCAGTCGTTTTTTTTCCCATGGGAAGAAGAACAAAAAATAAAATCCTCCCAAAAAGCTGAACTGTCTATTTTCCTCCCTTTCTTGATTCTCATTTGCAGAATTTTCCCGAGCTGTACTGGAATTCCACCACTAGTGTGGATCGTTTCCCAAGGAAAAAAAAGGTACCACTACTAGTCTCGTCTCTTTCTCTCTTTCTGCTCTTCCCTTCTGATTTCTGAATTCCAATTGTTATTTCTCTCTCCTTAATTTCTTCTCAAATCTCTCTCTCTCTCTCTCCTCCCCATGATGCACTACACTGAAACTCCACCACCACCCTTGCACCAAATTACATCATTTTCAAATCCCACCATGAATAGTAAAAGTCAAATTACTCGGACTCGGCCATGGCCTGGTTTTCTTACATCAAAGGCCTTAGGAAGCTTTGGGGATGCAAATTGCATGGAGCAGCTATTAGTTCACTGTGCAAATGCCATCGAAAGCAATGACGCCACTCTAGCCCAACAAATCCTTTGGGTTCTCAACAATATTGCACCACCAGATGGCGATTACAATCAGCGTCTCACTTGCGGCTTCCTTCGGGCACTTATAGCACGTGCAGCAAAAACTGGAAAGTGCAAAATCTTCACAGCCATGGCAAATGCCCAAACCAATATTCTCACTATAAACACCCATAATTTCTCCATTATAGAGCTTGCTAGCTTTGTTGACTTAACCCCATGGCATCGATTTGGATTCACTGCAGCCAATGCTGCAATATTAGAAGCTGTTGATGGATATTCAGTCATTCACATTGTTGATCTAAGCTTAACACATTGCATGCAAATTCCTACACTCATTGAGGCTATTGCTAGTCGTGTCGAGGGTCGTCCCCCGCTAGTAAAGCTCACGGTAATCGGTGCCACCGAAGATATCCCACCAATGCTCGATCATTCATACGAGGAATTGGGATCGAAATTGGTTAATTTTGCTAGGTCTCGAAATATAATGATGGAATTTAGAGTACTTCCTTCAAGTTCTTCAGATGGGTTCTCTTCATTATTTGAACAAATTCGATTGCAAAATCTAGTATATGCAGAGAGTGGGGAAGCACTAGTCATAAATTGTCACATGATGCTTCATTACATACCAGAAGAGACCCTTTCTTTAATTCCTAATACAAATTCAAATCCTTACTCTTTTGAGTCATCTTCTTCTTCTTCACCGTCCTCGTTTCGATCTATGTTTCTTAAAGGGATTCGGAGTTTGGACCCTACAGTTGTTGTTCTAGTAGATGAAGATGCAGATTTTACATCAAACAATTTGGTGTGCAGATTAAGGTCGGCTTTTAATTATTTATGGATACCTTATGATACTGTGGACACATTTCTTCCTTGTGGGAGTAAGCAGAGGCAGTGGTATGAAGCTGATATTTGCTGGAAGATTGAGAACGTGATAGCCCATGAGGGTCCTCAGAGAGTTGAGCGGCTCGAGCCGAAGAGCCGGTGGGTGCAGCGGATGAGAAATGCAAATTTTAGGGGGGTTTCATTTGGTGAAGATGCAGTTTCGGAAGTTAAAACTATGCTTGATGAGCATGCTGCTGGGTGGGGATTAAAGAAGGAAGATGAAGACCTTGTGCTTACTTGGAAAGGACATAATGTTGTGTTTGCTACTGCTTGGGTACCTGCTTAATTGAAGGTTTTAATTATTACCATTTATCAATCCTTAATCTTTCTTTTTTTCATTTATTAGTCTCTTAATTATTCTTCTTCTATTGATTATCTTTAACTTAGATGAGGCCTTTTATGTGTTGAGGGTTCAAGTTAATTGCCAATAATTTTATATAATCGCATCTAGCTAACCAATGTTTTTTTTCCCCCACAACTTATATCGATCAGTACTTAACCCAGAGCTAGACCTCTCTCTCTCTCTCTCTACATGGCTCACGATTCATTTTCAAGTATATAGAAGGAAGAATACTGTTTTTATTTTGGTGCTAGGAAGAAAATTTTGTTATTGTTAAAACCAATGGAACGGCAACATACAACATATATGATCCTGACTTGTGAGTCAAATTTTGGAGAAAATTAATTTCATTGGCTAGCTGTCTCCATCTCCATTTAATTATGTTGTTGATAGCATATATATAAATTACTACTGCACGTTTTTAATACGCTTGCTGCGTTTTGGATTTTCTAAATCATATATTCTCAGAAGATAAGAGTACTATATCGTACTAATTAAGTCGGAGCTAGCTAGCGTACGTTAGAACAGACATGAAGGTATTGTATAGCTCTCTAATTAATCAGTAGCATCCCGCCATTGCTCCCTCTATTACAGAGTCATAGAGTATATTGATGATTGAAAAACACAAAAAAGCTTCTTCTGTTAAACCTCTTAAGAACCAAATGAAGATACTTAAATGGTCATGCACACAGAGAGAGAGAGAGAGAGAGAGAGATACACATACAGATATAGAGATATATAGATATATAGATATATATATATATATATCTGCTGTACTTGTATAGTATGTGATGAGAGTGGGAAGAGATTGGGGTGCTGTTCACTGTTCATGAAGAGAGGTTGAAAGACTGGGCCGACTTGGGGCCTGACCAAGTACGAATCTGGGCCTGGACTCTTGAGTTCTGTTAAATCCAAAGTAGCCAAGATTGGGGCAGGCTGTCTTGCCAAAATTTTCGGCCCTGCCCATAAATTAAGTTGAGCGGTTGGAACTATTTTGATTGTTTCCCGGGTTGTCAGGACTCGGGAGAGACTATTTCCTTAACAATGGATTAATAAGCACCGTTTGGATTTGTTTTTTATAAGTACTTATTTGCATTTTTAAAATTTTACAATATATAATTTCTTAGAAAAATTTTAAAAAAGCAAATAAGTACTTATAAAAAATAAATCCAAACGGTGCCTTAGTTGCCTTAAATTGCCGCCAAAGTGACCAAATCACTTTCCTTATGTCTTTTAAATCAATTCAAGTTTTTTTTTGGCTTTTTGTTAGGGTTCACTTTGATTAAAAAAGAGATCGAGGAAGGGTTTGGTCATTAGCTGTAGCATTAAGAACATGTTAGGACACATGCTTTTTTAGGATGTTTAGCGTTTTTTGTTTCAAATTAAGGAGCATATATTTTCCTCTTTTATTGCACAAAGCTTGCTTCTTTTTTTGGGTTTTTTTTTTTTTTCCCTCCAAACAACAAAAGTTTATTCTTACAACACAAGTAGAGTATCTCCTTCACCTAATAGACTAATCTTTTGGATTGGAATCTGATCTGTAACAAATGGTATGATAGATCTACCCCTAATTATATACCATGTCAAGCATCAACAGATCCTTATGGTGGATAGGTAGGCAAGATATTCCAACTATAACAAAAGGAATGAAAAGGACTTTCAATCCTTATTCTATATGCATATATTTGGGACGGGGTGGGACATGAGTACAAGACGGGTTTCCCATTTAATCCGTCTCGTTCCATTCCTAGGATATAAAAACAAAATGGTATGGACCGCGTCGAAAGTGGTCTCTCTCTCTCTCTCTCTCTCTCCTGCTGCCACTATATATGATTTTTGTCCATTTATTTTATGTTTTGCGGGCCAAAATGTACCCTTTATCCTGGTTGATAATTAGGTAAACTGAAAATCTTCTCTGTTTTAGTTAAAAGAACAATTAACCTCATCTTCAAAATATTCTGTTTTTCAGGTGATTATCGAAATAATCAATATATTGTTATTTCTCTTTCCCACTCATGAAATATATTATTATTATATACCTCGTGACAACATTAAAACATGGAAATACTCCAAATTCTACCTTCTCATATATATATATATATATATAGCCTTGCAGCTGTGCTGTCTTTTTAACTTAAATCATTTGTCGTCAAGCAATTCCTTTTTCTTCAACACTCGCAGATTAAAAAAATTAAAAAATTAAAAATATATTATTCAATTGTCACTAATCGAGCAATCAGCGTGTGTTCATTGATTTTTAAAAATAATGAAATAATCCATTCATTTTCTATTTAAATTTCAATAGAAAAATGAGCACACATATGTGTCCTAAATGTTATGGTCCTAAAGTTTCATTGCAGCAGAAAACACAGTGCGGGGCCCATCACTATTACACCAAAAAAAAAAAAAAAAAAAAAAAATTTACCGGGCACTAATTATTTTTGCCCCTCAAGAAAATAAAAAGAAGAGCTGCTGAAGGTTTTTTTTTTTTTTAGAATTCATTAAAATTAAGGAATACTACAGATACCTTTGTTGATGTCTGATAGAAAAAACTAAGCTTGTTTGACTGAAAAAGTAAGCTTTGTAGATGTTTAACAGAAAATAAAAAAATAAATAAAAAAAAGCTTGGTTAGAACGATTTCAATACATTCATGCTATTTGATGTGCTAATGCTAAAATTTGGTACCTTCCAATAAAAAAAAGATATCAAATGACATCAATGCCAAATTTTAGCGCATAGGTGTTCCAATACGTTAATACTATATTTTGACATTTTCACTTTTTAAAGATAAAGTATGACATGACACTTATAATATTTAAGGTGTCAAATTTGACAATCCTATATACCATATATTACCAAAATTTGGAATCTCAAATGGTACAACACTGGAGCAACTTATTTGGACGCCAATACCAAATTTTGGCAATGGTACCTTAACAGTCCATTTAGATTGAGAAAGTTGTGGAGAAGAGAAGAGAAGAGAAGAGGAGAAATATTTTAAAATTTCCTTGTTTGGCAAAGCAAAATAGGAGAGAATTAGAGAAAGGAAGGGAAGGGGAGAGAAAGTGGGGAGAAAAAAGCCCAAAATTCTCTCTCCAAATTGGGGAGATTTGGAGAGAAGAGAAGAGAAAGCCAATGTACATGCTTTTATTTCTTTTTTATATAAGTAAAAGCAATATTGGAATTTATGCCTTAAAATCTTCTCTTCTCTTCTCTCAGTGCTTGTTTGGCATTCCAGTAGTTTAGGCCAGAACCAACTTTTATAAATAGTTCTTACCAAAACTGATTCTTAGATGAACTAATTTTAATTTACAGGTGTTTGTCAAAGACTAAACTGGGTATTCAGATGTAAAGAAAGGGGTGTAGAATAAGGGTATTAAGATGAAATGCATGGGTATTCAGTTAAGAAACCCTTAAACCCAAAATAGCGCAGCCATGGTCGTTCTTTCAAGGGGTATTTAGATGTGAGAAACCCTCAAACTCTCAAAATGAGGGACAGTGTGCATTGAGAGAGAAATGGGGTGGACGAAACAGGGAGAGAAAACCCAAATCGCGCGACAAACATTTCGTCTGAGGGTTTTTACAGTCAACCTCATCGTTGCTACGCTTTCATAGTCTACCTCACAGTCACTCTCGAAAGCCCTTTGACATGTTTTGCTTTCAAAGTCCGCCTCGTCGGCCACCGTGATAGTCACCAACTACTATCACTGCTTAGAATTTCTCTCTCTTCATCAAACAACATTTCTTGATATGGTATTAGGGATAGAGAGTAGATCTTGTACGTTGTCTTTCTTTTTCTTCTCCTCCATTTTTTACTTTTTTTGCAACTTTTGCTTATAGGATAAGGGATGAAGAGCAGATCTTAAGAGACGAATGTGTGTAGAGATGAGAGGTAGAGAGAGTAGATCTCTATTGGGTGTTTGAGTGATGAGAGGTGGAGAGAGTTATAGTGAGTCGAGGAGCAATTTCTATTATAGAGATGAGGGGCCATTTTCTTATTTGGTTTTTATGAAAACCAAGGAAGACTTGGAACAACCTTATCTGATTTTTGAGCCAATTTTAAAATAACTAAAAACCAAATAAGCTAAGGTACTTACCCAACATGGTTTATAAGAATTGGACCAACCTTATCCCCACTAGACCCAATTTTTGGGATTCCCAAACACCCCCTTATGAAAGCTATCCAAACAGGGTGGAAAGAAAGTTATTTAACTTTCTCTTCTCTCCAATTCTCTCAATCCAAACATAATGTAAATGACATACCATTAGAAATACTCTTAAAAAACATCCAAAAGAAAGTTTTGTTAGTTTAATGTGTATACTACATAAATAACAAAAATAACTAGCTAAGATAGGACAATCCTACTCTACTATTACATCATAACTCAAAAATCAATTATAACAAAATTGTAATACTATAACTACCTAAAAACGAAACAATTCTCACTTCCCAGCAATGTTATCAAATCCGGACCGGACCGGCCGGTTCAACCAGTTGGACCGTGAACCGGTCCTCTTTCCGGTTCATTTAACCCACAAAAACCCGTCTTTCAAAAAATCGTTCAACCCGGCGGTTCAACCGGTCAAACTGGTTAAAAAACCGGTTAACCCGGTTTTTTTTTTGAAAAAAAAAAAATTTAAATTTTTAAATTTTTTTACATTTTTTTTAAAGGTGCTAAAATGACTAAAATAATTCCAATATTTTTAAAATCTCTTAAAACTAAGAAGGCTAAAAAGGCAAATTAGTTTTAAAAAATCTCAAATAACAAAAAAAAAACAAAGCACATAATTTAATAATATAATATTCTTATCTTTCATTTTAAAAAATATATATAATAAAGATTGATCAATAGTAATTATCAATTTTCAATTTTGATGAATGCACATAAATTCAAATATATGAATTGATCGTACAATCATTTAAATAAAATTATATTTTGCATCATTTACCGCTTTTATTATAATAAATAAATAAATATATATATTTATGACGTCACGGTTCAACCCGGCGGTTCAACCGGTTGACCCTTAATCCGGTAACTTTTCCGGTTCGATGAACGGTCCGGGTTTTAAAACAATACTGCCCAGGGTGATGGGGAGCATCGAGCCGCCTCTCGTGGATTTTTATTTTAAAAAATAAACATTATTTTTTAAAATAAAAAATAATTTTGAATTCTGTCTTCCTTAAAATTTATTTTGACCCCTCTACTTTACTTTCCTACGCTTTTTCTCTCGTTCCATTAAAAGTCGGCCGCTCCCAAAATTTCATTTCCCTTATTATTTGATTATTTCTACTTATATCTCTCTCTCTCTCTCTTCTTGGAAAATTCGATCAATTGAACATGCATCCACTCCTGTATTATGAGGAATAATTAAGGTGTATTACACTTACACGCATTTACCACCTCTAACAAAATACTGAAAATAGAAAAGAAGGAACTGATCTTAACAAAATCCTTACAATTTTATTAATTTTTTTCATCAAAGACAATAAATTTTAAATAAATAAATTAATTAATTAAATTATCCAAACCAAACTAAAGAGTCAACCCAAACCAAACATTCTTAATAGAGCCGACTTCTTCTGTAGTTTCTCTCATTACAAAAGCCAACTTTAACAAGCTCTTGGATTTGGCTGCCCAAACCAAGTATCCAAGCTACAAATATCCATGCCTTGGACCAATCGGGTCACCCAAACATACTGAGAATTGGGTAAAAACTGTACGTCATGAAGTGGCGGAGCCAAGTGAGAGGCCCCTCCGCTGTCTCATCTTTTGCAATTTTATATATATATATATATATATATAGGTTTTTTTGAGAAATTACAATTTGCTCGCTGAACTATAAGTTGTTTTTAACTAATGTAGCCTTGAACTATTTTAATTTAACAAATTACCCATTCTGTCTGTTAAAAATGATATTAGACTTGTTATTTTTTTGTACAGTATTTATCATAAACTGCTAATGTGTATATAATCATATTAGTGAATTTTCATGATTTTTTTCAATATATTTTAATTTTTATAAATTATTTTATCTATAAAGTGAATAAAATTCATAATAAATAGAATATATTAAGAAAAATCATGTAACTTCACCGACATGCCTTTAAACCCATGAGCAATCCAAGATAAATACTGTATAAAAAAAAAAACAGATAATTGGTGTAAAGTCCTATTTTATACTTTCTTAGTTGATAAAATTCCCTCATACTTTTTTAATTTTTTTTTTTTTATTTTGAAAAGTCCTAATTTGAAGTGTTTTACTGTCTATTGTCCTTTATTTTATTTTATTTTATTTATTTTGCGGACTAAAATGCCCTTAGACCCATAGTTGCTTTCCAACCTCACATTGGAGACCTTGAACTGACAAACCTTTGAGTAGAGAGCGAGAGGAAGATAGAAAGCAAATCGCTTTATGCTTGAAGCATTCTCTGCACGTTAATCGTCGGAGACGGAGACTGATCTCGCTAGAAAGGTGTTGATCAACAAGATCAAAAGCCATGAAACCAGATCCAGTTTCGATGGTAACATTCTCGCGTCGGAAACGATGTCGCCTCTGCAACCTGTTTCACCTTCTTCGGTGCAATGTGGAACCATATCGCATAAAGCCCCGTCCAAAATATCATACAGCCGAGCAGTAGGTGATGGTGAACTAGGTTCTTGCGCTGTCTCCTGTACAAGCCATAAATGGTTGCAAGAGGTTCAGATTTCAAGGTTTATAGGTTTTTTTTTTTTTTTAATTATTATTTTAACTTTTTCTTTTTGTATGAAATTATTAGGTGCAATAAATATATATAGAATCTAATTGACATTTTCAACTTAAAGTTTTGATTAGAGTTGTGCACAAAACAAAGGTGGACAAATAGATCAACGCTAAAAAGAGAGAGAGGTCGCTGGACTGATCTTCATCTTGCTGGACTGATCTTCATTGGGCCTAGTGCATTGGCCACTGATGAGAAGTTACCGGCGGCAATAATTCTTTCTCTGTGCTCCTATCTCTTCGTTTTCAATCAAGAAGTTACCAGCAGCAACAACTTCTTTTTGTATTTTTTTGTGGATTATTATTATTATTATTTGGTGGACGAGAAAAGTCTATTTCTTCTTCTTCCATTAATCAGATTGTAAGAAAAAAAAGTTTTTTAATTAATTTTTTGTTTGGTTGATTGGAAAATATAAGAAAAAGAAAGAAAAATAATATATATATATATATTTTTTGTGTAGTGATCTGCATTTTCCGGCGTAGTGATCTACATTTCTAGCGTAGTGACCTGCATTTTCCGCCGTAGTGATCTGCGTTGGCGTAGGGAACTAACACAGGTTACTACGGGGTGTGACGTAGTAAACTCGGGGGGTTGGAGGTGTAGGTGGCATTGAAGGTTGTTAGAAAGGAGGAGTATTTTTTTCCAATTCATGCCAAAAGGACTTTTAGGGTCCGTTTGGTTGCCGGTAATAAGCAATGTAATGTGTAATCACATTACATTACATTGCAACATATTGTTTGGTTGTGCCAAAAGCCCCGTAATAACTCTTTACTGGCTGTAATTGGATTACAGAAAGCAATGTAATGCCATTGCTGAAAAAAATGTGGTAATCTGAATTTGATTACCTGTAAAAGGTTTAATGAAATATTTAATGACCAGCGTACCCTTTATTATTCAACAGTCGGAGAATTATATGACCATCATATCCCACACGAGCAGCTCCCACTTTTTCTCACAATCCTCTCCATCCCTCACACAAGCAGCTCGATCTCTCTCCCCTGTGTTCTCTCTCTCCGTCGCCGGTGCCGCTGTGACTGCTGCCTCCATCACCGGTGCCACTGTGTTCTCTCCTCTCCTCTCAGTTCTCTCTCCTCTCAGTTCTCTCTCCCAAGATGCTGATGGGTTCGTTCCAGCGAGGATACTCCTGTTGGCGACAGCATTAATGGAGAGAGTTCGTGTTGTGCTCCATCTTCAACTTCAACGATGGAGCTTCATCTTCAACGAGAGTTCCGGCCGATAATTTTCTTCTTCATAATCTTCATCAAATCAAATCTTACCTCCTCTGTTTGATGATTGTCTTCCAGTTTTTTGTAAAAGATCAAATCTTGATCTTTATCTGACATATGTTGATGATTATCTTCCAGAGGAACCCACTTACTTCCTGCGCGTGCATGATTATCTTCCAGTTTTTTTGTAAAAGATCAAATCTTGATCTTTACCTAACATATGTTGGGGTTCGTAACCATAGGCAGGTTCTTATCTTTACTTTTTAGCTGAAGAGAGCAGGTGATCTTTTTTGTAAAAGATCAAATATTGATCTTTATCTTCAGGTTTTGATCCTTATTTTTTATTTTATTTCTTTTCGTGCTTATTTTATCATGCCAATATATATATATATAATTGGATTAAAAGGTTATAATCAGATTTCATATAATAAATTGGGACTTCCAAATGTGTTTTTTATCTTTAAAAAATTGATAGTGAAAGCAAAAAATTATTTCGACTTTTAAAATTAAAAAAATATAAAAGTGGTAGCTTATCCAAATGGGACCTTAATTTCACAAAATTGACCGTTGGATTAGATGTTTATCCTCTCTATGTCATGTCTATAAAAAATCACAGTGATCCGACGGTTGATTTTTGAAAAAAATTTCATGAAATAAATGGTAATATTTTAAAAAACAAATCCATGATAAGGGTATTATGGTCAAATGTTAAGAATTGAGAATCACATTACATACCTATCCAAACACTAGCCCTGTAATTGTGTGGGTATATAACTCCACATTCCCAACATATCCAAACATGTGGAGGGTAACCACATTACATATTCTCATTCCCAAGTAATGTGATTCACCCGTAATCACATTACATTACATTCCATTACAGGCAACCAAACGGTACCTTAGAAAGAAAAATTTGTTGAGATGACTTTTGGCATGAAAATCTTCTAAATGAGGACTTTTAGCCCAATTTCCCTAAAAAAAAAATAACAAGCCTAATGCCATTTTCAGTCCAAAAACATAAATAGCTAACTGCGAAAATTGAAGGGACTAATTTGAAACGACTAATAGCTCAGAGAGCACATTACTTCAATTGATACCACATGAGTCAATTTAAAAACAGCTTATACTTCAGGGGGCCAAACTGTAATTTCTCATATATATATATTTTAATATATATTTAGATGAAAATGTAAGGGTGCCCTTCTTGATCAAATTTATTTTCATTCCTTTAAACTCTAATTTTATAAAGTTTACCCACCAAATTTACAATTCTACTTCTTGAAATAGTCTTTAAAACTACTAGTCATTCTATTTGAGGTCTAAATTAAAATTTGTCCTTAATTGGTAGGTTCAAAAGAGTATTTATCTTTTTTTATCAATTTCTTACTTAAAATTCAATTTATGAAAAAAGATAGTCAATTAATTTTAATTTATATAATTAAAATTAGAGTTTAAATAACTATAATAAAATTAAAGTTACGAAATTTGACAAATTCATTATATTATGTTTTATATATATATATATATATATATAAAATGCATCAATTCAATTAAGATGAAAAATATATAAATACAAAAAAAATTGCTTAGAGGACAATTCTTAATCAAAATAATATGCCTTCTAAAGCAATTTCGAGGTTTGCATTTCTAGCCTATATAGCTATATATATGTATTTGGTGTGAACACATTGTGGCGTGTTTGAACCCGACCCGTTGACATCCATGTCCCTTGACCGCATGATTGGCAAGCCATAAACCTCTTACGAAACTCAGCAGCAGCTCACACTCGCTTAACGCACGTGTCTTTTGACCTTGACTCTTACGACTTCAGAAACTTCGAAAAGCCCTCATGCCTAGGAGCCCTAATCTCTCTCTATCTCTCCCCCATTTTCTCTCTCTAAAATCTAATCTAATCGAGAAGTGATCGTAGAATTACAGAGAAAAATTGTGAAGCTTAAGAAAATTCAATCACACACTTCATCTATTCAGGTTTTTTTTTTTTTTTCTTTACTTCAATTGCTTTCTTTGTTTCAATGCAACAATTGCTTATTTGGGTTTTTCGTCTTCTGATCATAATCTGATAAGGGTTTCATATCGAACTTGAATTTCTTACTTCTTAGTATGTAATGCTTGATTCTTGCATCTTTTTTCGTTTTCTTTTTTTATGATCCGTGAAATCGAAGTCGATAAGTGAAATTTTTGTTTGTTTGTGCGTATACTGTTGATTGAATTTTAGTCTGTAATTGAATGAATTGAAGGATTGATTAGTAAAATGAACTTCTGATATTGCGTTTTCAGTTCAATTACTATCTGGATTCTGTTCTGTTCGTTTCAGAGTTTTAATTATTTAGCTTATTAAAATAGTAACCACTAATGACTTTCCTCACTGAAATTGACTTTCCAATTGCAACAGATGAAATTGGGGATTTGAATTTCTTGAGTTGAGAAGTGGGGTGTTCGTTAATTTTATTTTTCTGGGCTTTTTTTTTTTGGGTAATTGGTTGAAAATCTTCTTTATATGATAGTGAGGAGTTTGGACAGCATAATGCCAGCAGCTGGGTATGGGCATCACCCCGGAAAAGAAACCTTAGAGTTAAAAAATCAGATTGAAAGGAAGCTCGGGATCCAGAAGGCAGAGAAGTACTTCAATCTCCTCAACAGATTTTTTAGTCTTAAGCTTAGCAAATCCGAGTTCGATAAACTTTGCATTGGTACAGTAGGGAGAGAGAATGTCAGCCTTCATAATCGCTTAATTAGAGCAATTATAAAGAATGCCTGCCTTTCTGAGTCGACGCCATCGAAAGATAGCAAAACAGAAGGTTCTTTGAATGTTAAAGTGGCAAATGGGTATCAAAGGAGTAGTCTTCAGTCGCTCTGCAGAGATGTGTTTCCCCAATCCCCTCGGAAGGGGAGGACTCCAACACTTCGTGATCGCAAGTTTAGAGATCGTCCAAGCCCTCTTGGGCCTCACGGGAAGATCCATAGTGGTGCGTGTGAAGATTCAATCCCTAAAATTCAAGAACAGCAGAGTGCTACAGAGTTGCTTTCTTTAGGTAGCAGACCTCCAGGTGAAGTAAATTCTGTGGAAGATGGGGAAGAGGTTGATCAGGCTGCAGGAAGTCCGAGTATTCTTAGTAGAAGCCCTGTTAGAGCTCCTCTTGGCATCCCAATAAAAATGAAAGGAACAAAGAAAGCAATATCAAATGGATCAGCATTGGCTTTGTACTCTGAAACTTGTCATAACAGTGGCGAGCTACCCGATACCAGTTCTTTGAAGAACATATTGGGGCAGAAGTTGGAGATGGAGGGTTTTAAAATCTCTTTGGATTGTGTTAACCTGTTGAATAATGGGTTAGATGTTTTCCTGAAGAGGTTGATAAAGCCTTGTTTGGAAATAGCTGGTTCAAGGTCTGGACATAGACAACTAAATCAAGGACATCGTCAGGTCATACCCAATTTGAATGGGATGCGGCCCGTGAAATTTGTACAAAAACCAACTGGGTCCATCCCTGCATCCATTTTAGACTTTCGGGTCGCAATGGAGTTGGATCCTATGATATTAGGGGAAGATTGGCCGATACAACTTGAAAGGGTTTGCTTGCCTGCATCAGAAGAATGAATTGAAACTGATTGGGTTTGACCATAAATTTAGGTTCATTTTGAAGTGAAGTTGCATTATTATGATTCTGAAATCTGCTCTGACATTGATCTTGACCTCAGAATTTTTGTAAGTGCTGCTGAAGTACATAGTAGTAAGAGCTATGGAAGGAAAATTTTGGTTCAAGGTAACTAGGTTGTATATATATCTCAGTGCCGATTAGTCCTCAGATGGGACACCTTCACTAGATAAAATATATACATATCAACACTTGTAAGAATCTAGCCTTTGCAAATTGCTCAGTGACCTTCTTCAACTGATAGTCTGGTATCTATAGTTTGTTCATTTTAGAATTTTTGTGCTGTTAATAAAGCTTATCTTTGAGTTGCCAGACCTACAGTTGTTGAATTGTCTGTCACCTGAGCCTGAATAAAATGTTCTAGTTGACAAAATCTCTCTCTCTCTCTCTCTCTCTCTCTCTCTCTCTCTCTCTCAATGGGTGTATGCACACAACGTTGTAATGATGTTAATCATTTAATGCTTATTGATCATTTGAATGCGGAAATCCCTTTTCTTTTCTTTATTTTTCAAATGGCGTCATTACCATAAAAAACTCCTTTGTGAAGAGATGGAAATGAAAAACATATACATATCTTTAGTCTTTTGTCAATATCCAGCTTCATTTTTGTAATTTTGCATTCTTATCCATTAACTTTATGGATATATATATGTATGTGTTTAAAGTCTTGATCTTTGTTCTTGCTTTTTAAACTTTATAAATTAATAATTATGGAGTAAAAATCAGAGATGTTTATGTAAAAGCTTTATGAAGTTAAAGATGAGAGTGTCATTTCATATAAGGCAAGAGAGTAGATTGCTTACAAATGGCCTGGGTTCCATAAAAATAATTTCAAAATTGTAAATTCTCTGTACATTATACTGTTATGGCACATCAACTGTGGGTAGATTGCCTTCTTCCTCAGTGGATAGCCGCAGCAGAGCTACTTGCTGTGTTTGACTGTTAGTGATGCCTGGCATGTTACTTACCCTAAAATTGCTGGCGTGGTGCTTTAGGGTAACTAACATACTGAAACTTTCTTATATAAAGCATGTTTACTTCTTCATCTTGTTTACTTCTTCATCTTTGTCTGCTGCTCTTGCTTATACAGTGCTAGTTACCCTAAAATTGCCTTTGTTTGCAAAAAGATAGATTTATTATATTAAAGTTATGTGCTCAACCAACATTTTTTACTTTCCATAATCCTTGCCCCTCCTGAAAAATATCAACGATAAGAAAATAAAAGAAAAATACTCGAAATTTGTTCTTCAACGCATCTAGTGATCTTTAATTGTTTTTTCTTTGAAGCTGCTTCCTAACACAACCCTATAGTCGAAATGCATAGTGCCCATCTAATTGAATTGCATATCATATTGTTCTCATACATAGCCTTGCATTTAGCTCTCAGGTATTGGTATGAGCTTGTGAATGATTCGTCTGGTCTCCAATTCAACAATGTTTTGTTTCCTCTTTCAGTGAATAACCTAGGAGACAGTCTAAACATGAAGGCTTGTCGTTATGACACGTACCTTTTTCTCTTTGTTTTAAAATTAATTTACTGATTTTATCACCAAAAATACTACGTTTGTAATATCCTTCACCCCCACACCACAAAAAAAAATCAATAAATTGGATGCAAACGGGCATGCAGGCAATGACCTTAGCGTCAATCAACAAGTTTGTAAGGTACAGTTTCTAACTCAAATGACTGGCTGAGCTATATATTTATTATTTATTTTGAAAATGGGATGTTCAGAAACAGGCAGACAACTAAGATCTGGAACTCCTGCAAGGAGCTCTACTGTGCAATCTCCTACCAACACTGCAGAGGAAGAAGGAAATGCATCCACACTGGAAGCAGCACAAGGTATTATATAGGAGAATATATGATTCTGATAGGGTACTTGTGTTTCCTCTCTTTATTTGTTGGCATGTGGGTACTTGAAGCATGAACCCAGGGCTCAATCTGAAGCCACTACAAAGGAATAATATGTGTTTCTGCTTAATATTAAATTTCCGACCTAAACTTTTTATACTATATCCAGATATTACTCCTTAAGAAAGTGACTATTGCCTAGTTTTTAGAATTACTTGAAAAGGGCCATTTCAGAGACTAAATTATGCCTCAAATTCTATCCTATGCTCCAATGGTCCTATACTGATCAGAATGCTGAAATTTCATGTCCAGGCGCTATGTCTAGCCCAGGAAAAGGTGCTTCCAGTAGTAGTCGCTAGAAGTAACTCCATTTTTTCGTCTTTTTTATTGAAAAAAAAAATTGGGAATTTGCTTTTGCATACATCCTTGTAGATAATTTTGCATGTATTCCATTTTATACCATGTCTGTGAATGGTCATTCACTTGTACAACACCAAGTGTAGTTTCTTCTTTCATGGAAATACTGAACGAGATTGTGAAAACATGATAAGCTTGCTGCTTCTTATATCTGCCTTCCAGGATCTACCATGGCTGTTTGATATTCGCATTCAAATAATGAAAGAGAAGAAATGACACTGCAGGAAAAAATTGTTGTCCTTCCTTGGATCATACTCAAAAGTCCCACTTTGGAATCAACTAAAACAGATGGACTGTCATGTTGTATTCAATGAGATGATGCTGGTGGTTTTGCATAAATGTTGTATTCAATGAGATGATGCTGGTGGTTTTGCATAAAAACCGAATTGGCCCACTTCTTTATTCGGCTAGCAGTCATCCGTCGGGTCGGGTTTTCTATTCACTAGGCTAGTAAATTTGGTAGAATTGTTACACTCAAATGGGATAATAGCTCGTAATATTTTCATTCATTCGAACTGCAAGCGACCGTTGTGGTCAAATTACCCTCGTATAATATTATTAATCACGGATCAAATTGAAAGATTAATCCCCTAAATGAAAGTGTCGTTGCCTCAGTTGTCAATGCATGAGGAACTGTGCCCTAGACAAAATGTGTCAAAAGAATATGCAACATTTGACTATAATGTCACATTGTCGTGACAGATCTAGGCATGGCACGGGTCCCACTAGCCAGAAAAATGGTCACAAGGGTCTAGAAGAGCTTCAACATCTTGGTTCAACAGTGGCTACACATGTGACTTTATCCTCACAAGATCACTGAAAGATAATGAGGGGCTAAGCATTTTTTTCAAGTATCAAAATCTTGGGGAGGTGACCTCGACTAAACTGGGGTCCATAAATGATAAAACACAAGTTAAACATTGTTCTTTAAAGCGACTGGTCGATCCGTGACTCCTTCCATTTTTTTTTTTATTTTTTTTCGAATTAGGTGGACCGAATTAGTCTTATCTGGAAAATGTCTAGATTCCTGCAATTTTGAGCCATCTATAGAAAGAATTAGCACTCATAGATTACAGTTAGGGCATGTTCATTATTTGGGAAATTAATGTAAAAATTATGACTTCTTGAAAATTATAAAATTGTAATTAACTGTTGACTTGAACAAAATTTCATGATTCACAATTTTTATGAACTCCTCAATTTTTACAAGGTTGTATTCCCATAAGTTTCTCACATATACATTTTATATTACTAAATTCAAGGAGTTTTTAACATAATAAATAAGTAAATGTAAATCTCAGAAACCTCATAGCAGACCTTATGGTATAAAGTTCTAAATTGAACATGAACTTTGGCTTAGTGGTTAATGTCCCTCCCTTTATGGTATGAGCTTTTGGATTCTATTCCTCATGGATGAGAATTGATCCAATTGTTGCTTCCTTTCTTCACTAACTACTAATTACTAACCATCTAAAGTAATGAACCGATATAAATAAGCTTTATGATAAATGTAGAACTTGATGACGAGTGATTCTTATTTTAATTTAAAGATTAGTCCTTAATCCATGATTAAAAGAAAGTAAAATTAGAATCAAAAAGAGTAATTCATAAACTCTATTGCCTTCTTTCCACATTATCTGTCACTTCACAGTACTATGAACCTCCACATTTTTAATTATTTTCCCGATTAAATACCCCACAATGACGGCGAATATTCCCATTCCTTCCGGTCTCGACTCCGACCCGACCCAGCTTGGTCATGGCAGTGACAAAGGCTTTCTGAAAGGCCGCAGAGTTGTTGACCCATGTGTTTACAGTGAGCTTGGATCTTGGGTCCGTGAATAGAACTTGGTCCGAGATAAAAAGGCCCTTGGCTTGCTGAAGATTATTGAAGTAGATATTATCGAAGATAGTGGGCGTGTTGGGGTCCAGGTTTACGGCTACCTCGGAGTTCACAACATTCTTTGGGCACATTGATTGCAACTGGGCCGCATATGCCTTGTCTAGAGTAGGGTCCAGTGGGTTTTGACGGCTGAAATTGTCTATCCGGTCTGCGACCATGTTACAATGAGCGAATCCAACGGTGTACGCCGCTGCAAATTACATTTTTTTCACACTTATTGATTCACTACAATTGAGAATCCACCAGACGGTTCATAAGGGTGCATGTGCATGCACGTTCATGGAGCAATTTATTGCTTACAAATATATACTCTTTTAGGATCTATTTGGCAAACTTAAAATTTGGACCAAGTGAATATGATTATAACTCATTTTTATTTTATAGGTAAATTTACATTTTGCCCTAGGGCAAAATTATAGGCCACCTGAATTATAGGCCGTTTTTACGTTGGTCTCCTGTGATTTTAATTGCATCAATGTGTCCCATGAATTATTTGACTATATCAAATTACTCATTCTATGAGTTAGCCAATTGTTTCTTTAATTGAAAAATAATGTTAAATTTTTTTTTTGTTTTTTAACAATATTTATCAGAAACTGTTAATGTGTCTATATGCATACTGGTGAAATTTCATGATTTTTTTCAATATGTTTTAATTTTTATGAATTATTTTCTTCATACAGTAAATAAAATTCATAATAAATAAAAATTATTGAGAAAAATCATGAAATTTCACAGATATGCTTATAGACCCATTAGCATTTCAGGATAAATAATGCATAAGAAAATAACAAGTCTAACATTATTTTGCAATTAAAAAAAAAATAAAATAAAATAAAAGCTCATAGAAGGGGGTAATTTGAAAATTGCTAATAGTTCGGGGGTACAGTGATGCAATCGAAATCACAAAAGCCACGTGAAAATAGCCTATAGTTCAAGGGCACAAAGTGTAATTTTTAAATGAATGAAAAACTTGTGTTTTAGTATTATTTAGATTTGAGATTCGCTAGTAATATTCAGGCGCCATACCTGAGAGAGCGATCATATCTGTTTGAAGGAGGCCATTGGCAGCAAACATAGAATTGAGCTGATCCAAATTGAAGAACGGCTGTGGCAGCTTCCCGTCAACACTTGCAGCGGTGGAGCTCAGCCCATCCAATCTTCCTAACTCAACAGCGTAAGAAGGTCCACCAGACTGTATGGACATGTAATTATCATTAATTAACAAACCCCACGTCGTGCATGTTTCATATCTTAGCAATGCTACGTTTCTTAAAAAATTCTCCAAAAAATTAAGATTCATTTATTATTAAAAAGAGAAAAGATTAAGCCAAATCTCGAGGGTTTGGATTATCCATATTTTAGATAATTTTTTTTTTTTTTTTTTTTTTTGGAGACATTTAGTTTTTTCCTTCATATATTTTTATATATTAATTTATTTTAACTTATATTTTTAAATTTGTTTTACAAGATACAACGTGGAAGTTGTATTTTAAAAAATCCATTGTAATACTAAGGGCCCGTTTGCATTAGTTCTTTTTAAAATCATTTTTGGAGTTCAAAATTCCACATGGTTAGAGAAATTAATGAGATGATAATCACTTTTAGACAATGTACTTAAGGGATATATAATAGGATGGCTGATAAAATTTTCATATTAAAAGTGATTGTGACAATAGTACGGATGCTCCAACTTTTACCACAATCATTTCTAGTTTGAAAATTTTCATATGTAAAGTCATGCATGGTTTGAATACAACTCTAAAGAAATATGTGAACAGATATTGTCCCAAAGTAATTTTAGAAAAAACTAATATAAACGGGCCTAAATTTCAGTATTCTACATGCTATGAATGTCAAAATAATGTTGATTGGATTCATACATTCATATTAATATTAAAAAGAAAAATGGTAAACGTTACAAAAAAATTATTCCAAAATTATATTCCAAATGATATGACGGATGATCTCACCGATCCTTTTTTTTTTTTTTTTTAAATAATAATAATTATAATAAATAAATAAATCTCTCCTTGAATATAAATGAAAAAATGAAGAACTTAGATTCATTTAGATAAATTTTTTTGACAAATTTAATTTTTTGGAATATGATATAATATTGCTTTAGTAAAAAATATTATATTTAATTTGGATAAAGTAGCTTTTAATTTCTGATTTACTTAATGTTGCATAAAAAAAAAAAATCTAATTCAACTGTGAATTTCTTAAAATATAAATTTCACGTTGATCTTTACGAAACGAGCATAAAAATATACAATATAAAAATAATTGGCGACTTGCATGTCTCATAAAATAAAATATGTAGAAGATCAGAAGAGTAGTGATCAAACCAGTGCAATAACATCTCGGGTGGCAGTGGCAAGAATATCTGCACAGGAAACCTTATTTCTGCATCCTGGGACTGCATCAACTGCATGTTTAGCTATGATCACGGTGTTGAATCCATGGTGCATGGCTCAACGACAGATTATCCACGTGATCCTTCTCTGGGTTATTGCTTCCCGTCGATGCAATAAGAACTGAACCATCACACCCCTGTTATAATTTAAAACAAATAACAAAGTTTGGATTTAATTAATTCACGTCTAACACACTAGATTTCCATTATAAATATTAAAAAAAAAAAAATCACTAATTAATGCACATGCTAAATTCAACATAAAATTAGTCTCTATTTGCTTTATATATATATATATATATATAGAGAGAGAGAGAGAGAGAGAGAGAGAGAGAGAGAGAATTACTTGGACGAAGCAATCATGAAAGAAGAGACGAATAGTTGCAGGTATTGCAAAAGGAGTTTGCTGAATTTTTGTTTTAACAACAGTTCTAACGATATATGTTTTCGACGTTAAGGCAGATATTGGCGTAGTAGTTTTGTTTAAGCTGTGCCTGTGCCGATGCCGTGAAGGAGAAGAGGCAAACGTTAAGCCAAAGTGACCACACAGCTACAGCATGGAACCCATCCATCTTTCCAAATTTTTTATTAGGAAAATTCATGAAGAAGTAAAGGATGGGTATTTTGAAAAAGAAAAAAACTATATTAGCCGATACTTTAACCCGAAGTTAAAAACCATTCTGATGTGTCCTACTCTGAGTGGTGAGATCTATTTCTCAAACTGTTTTTTTTTTTTTGTCACACACCACTTAAACTATGACACGTCAGGATAGTTTTTAATTTCGGGTTAAAGTATCGGATATATAGAATTATTATTTAAAAAATCGATGATTAGTTCGAATTTAAAATACTTATTTTCCTGAGAATTTGAAATATCAAAAACGTACTTATTAGTTCGAATATATATATATATATATGACAGAGAGACAGAAGTAATTTTTATTTTTTGTTTTCCTCTAAACTGCTTTCGTCTTGGTTTGTAGCTTATAGAAGTAACTTACAAAAGCTTTTTGAAGTAACTTACAAAACTTGGTCCGAGCAAGACAAGCATGCATGCAAAGAGCGACAGAGGTGGGGAGAAAAGGACAAGAACGCATCATGTAATTACTTACAGATGCTTTCTTGTGGACTGCCCACTGTCACGGCCCTAGTCTTTCACTAAGCCAACCATGCGGGACCTAAGCTTCACACCATCCTTGTGAACCCTTAAACAAGCCTAAAATCCACTAAATGTGTAAGCACACAAGCTAGCAAAGAGAGTGAGCAAGAGAGTTTGAGTGAATAAAAGAGAGCTTTGTGTAAGCACACAAGCTAGCAAAGAGAGTGAGCAAAGAGAGTGAGTTGCTTGGTGCCTTGGCCAAATGGGGTCCCTCCTATTTATAGGCACTTAAAGAATGATCTAGATACATACAACCATCTCCTCAAATGAAAGGTTCTAGGTTCCTACTCCACCTCCTTAAGTGGAACATTCTAGATACAAGAATATACAAGTATGTACAAGAGAGTTCTAGAATCCTCTAGGCTTTTCTAATGTTTCCTAGCCTAGAGTAGTGTAGAACCATGTAGAGAATTTCGGAGAATTCTAGATCTTTGGTAAAGCCTCCATGATTCTAGCCATTCGCCCCTTCTAGAACCCATCCGTGACACCACGCTCAGAATAGTTGTATGCCACCCATGTTTGCTCCAAAACAATATATATTAGAAAAATAGTTCCCAGTGATTTGTTATTAGAAATCCGAAAGAGATTTGAGAGCTGAGTTTGCTATTTTTAGATGAATTCTATCTTATTCACACACCACTTAAAACATGACACATCATGGTGGTTTTTAATTTCGGGTTAAAGTGTCTGGTTATATAGCATTTTTGTTTTCAATAATAGCAATAGAGAATACTATTTTCATGTTCTTGTAGTACGTACGTATTAATTAAAGAGTAATGCTATGAATCCTGCCAATGGAATCGATCTAATTAACTTTCCATTATTACAATTCCCAACATTTTCCATCTGATTTTTATAAACACATTCTCAAATATGTTTTTTTAGGTTGTTTTCTAGTTTTATTTTGGACAATACAATAATAATAATAATAATAATAATTACAACAACAATAATAATAATGATTATGATAACTAGTCGTGCTATTATAAGGTGCACCTTACGCAACTTTGTATAAGGTGACCTGAGTAAAGCCCATTGTAAGATAAAATTTGAAAAACCGATCATTAGATTAGATGAACTGTTTATGAATTTCATGTTCGCAAAAAATCACAGTAATCCAATGTTTGGTTTCCAAAAAAACCAATCGGAAAAAACTGATAACATTTCAGAGAACAAAAATGTCACAATTTTTTACTGTGATTTTTTTCATAAACTGACCGAGACTGTTGGATCATTATAATTTTTGATGAACACGAAATTTATAAGCAATTCGTCGAATTTAACAGTTGATTTTTCAAACTTTATTCTGCAATGAGCTCTACACAAGTTATTTTATGCAAAGTTGTGTAAGGTGCATCTTATAATAGCATGACTCTAATGGTAACTTTTAAATAAATTTGTTAAGAAGTAATTAACTTAAACTAGATGATGTTTCTTAAACATTTAAGACCATTTTTAGAAATATAGTAGAATAAAATCTACTCTATCACACGATCTAATTAAATAAAAGACTTGCTATACACACACACACACACACACACACACACACATAGATGTTTAGGCCCTAGCCTCCACCTAAATGCTTAGCCTTTTAGGTTGTAAAACTTAAAGAGAAGAATAAGGACCTATTTACTTCGTGAAATGTTTTGTAATTTTTATTTTTATTTTCAATAAAAATAGAAAACGGTCAAAAAAATGCATTTACTTGTAAAAAATTAAAACTATTTTCAAGAAAATGAATTCATGTTGTCCCAAAATATACTTTAGAAGGGGGTGAATAGAGTATTGAAAACTTTAAATAATAATTACCAATTAACAATTAGGTCTAATTAAATTTAGCGGAAATAATCAATTTAATAAACTTAATTGGAGATGAAAGAAAATGAGTATGAATTTCAATAAAACAATATAACAAGTATAAAATGTAAAGCAAGAGATAAAGTTAGAGAGATTCAAACACAAGGGTTTTAATGTGGTTCAATCTCCGTCTACATCCACGCCTCAAGATCCCCTTCTTAAAGATTCCACAATTCACTATGAATCACTCCTTCAAGGTCGAGAAACATTTACGATAGTCTTCTTTCAAAGGTAGAAGATACTCGCCCACAATTTTTTTTCAATGTGAAAGATTCTCACCCACAAGGATTTCACATACCCTTAAGTCTCACAAGATTACAAATGAAATTTGTGAATGTGTACAATAGAGAAACTCCTCAAGAGTAGATGATGTACAAACAATAAGCTCTCACTAATATCTCTCAAAGATTAAGAACTAATTTTGACTCATGAGATTATGATAAATCAAAAGATTAAATCACACAAAAATGATGAATACTAGATTGATATGTGTTTGTATATGATCATTAGTTAATTTAAGACTTATACAGTGAGTATAAATAGGCACATAAGAGAATATGACTGTTGGGTATAAAATAGAGTCGTTTAAGCTTTTCAAAACTATCCGTTATTGAGCAGTCAGGACTCTTAGTCAACTAAGCATAAGTGTTAGTCGACTAGAAGGTTTAAAATACATTTGAAAAGATTTTCGGGCACGGTTAGTCGACTAGAAGAGGTGTGTCAGTCAACTAGGAGCCTATTTTCCCAAAACATAGCTACTTCCCTACACTCAGTCGACTAAGACATGAGTTAGTCGACTAACTCCAAATTCTTACTTGATCTGAAAATAACATATTCAAAAACTAGACTTCTAAAGCTTTCCGTGCATATAAAAATCATCGAAAACGGAGTTCGGGTGAGGGAGATATGACCATTTGAAGTTTGAAGTTTTCGTCAACAAAAAAACTACATCTCAAAAACAATAAATGTAAAACATTTTGTCTTTTGAGTCCATATAGTCCACTATGAGTTTGAATCAATTTTTGACCAAAATGTGATTTTCCAAAGTTAAAACCTATGGTCTTTAAGTTATAGTCAATTGAGTCAATTATAGTTCATCCTAAAGAGAGATTTACAATATAAATTCTAAGCACTCTCACACAAGAATAAAAGCAAGATTTTCATAAAGGATCTCCAACATTTGTATTTGGTTTGTGCTAGGTTTCATTAGGCTTGCATCAATACACTAGCTCTCTTCATGGTCCTTAGTGAATATACAACATATACATATTCACATAAAGTTCATTGTGGTACATGAGCTTTATGATGGCTTGCGCCTTCTTCATTGACAACTTGAATCATGTTCTTATAAATACATATACTAAAAATGATATACAAGAACTATAGGATAATGTTTATCACTCAACATGGTTAGCCAAATAAACACTCAATAAGGTTTGACAATTAAGCATGAGTGTATAACAAAGTATTCATATACACAATTGAATACACATGACACAATGTTTGTTATCATCAAAATCATACAATAAAGTTGGATTGAAGCCATAAAGCTAACAATTCAGTTTTTAAGAAAATGTGAAAACATTAAAAAGTCATTTTTTTGTATTTTCAAAAACTGAAAACAATGATTATATCGTGGCAATGCTTATAAACATAAAATAAAAAATAAGTAGACCAACTGTAAAACCAAAAAATAAAAATAATAAAACATATAGAGATAATATATAATTTTAGTAAATACATTTACATTATTTTTAGATTTTGAAAACAGTTTTAATTTTTGCAAAGTAAACACATTTTCTAAATTTTGAAAACTGAAAATGAAAACTGTTTTAAAAAATTTTCACAGAAAATAAAAATTATAAAAATTTTCACGAAGTAGGCAGGCCCTAAGTTACTTTGGCTTTTTTTTTTCTTTTTTATAATATGATTTGGTAAAAATATGTAATTTCTGACTTAAAATAACAAAAAAGAAAAGAAATAATTTTTACCAAATAAGATACATTTTTAATTACAACATCAAAGTAATTAGAAGACTTCTAAAAAACTAAGGAGCATCCAAGAATCTTAATTCTCAATGCTTCAAACTCTCAAGAATTTTGAAATTTTCCTCCCCTAGCCTACTCCGAGCAAAAGAAATAAGTATTACAATGGAGAAAGCATGCAGCTTGTGATGGATGGGGGACCTTGAAAAGTGAGTAAAATGGCAGTTAGGCCTCTTAAGGCTCAAGGTGAATAATGAATACATTGTACGCAGCCTAACAGCCTTGCTTACCAAAAACTTCCTACTGGGGTCGGAAGAATCTTGCAGCGCAGTGTTCAAACATTTCAATACAGTATATATGTTATAATAAAGTTTGACAAATGATTTTTAACCACCCTGCTTGTCTTCTTGTCGCACTGATTACTAATGATATATAAAGAAATTCAAATCTAGCTCCATCTAGGACAGAATTAGGACAGCGATGTGCAAAGTTGCCGATAAGGTTGCCCCCATGAGCTTTGACGTCTACTTATAATTACACAAGACAAGATTAATCTATCACACATGTATACGTCAATTATTATTAGTATATATATATATATATATTACTGTAATAAAAAACAAAAAGATCATCTCCAATGTAGGAATCCATTTTCGAATATCCAATTTTTTCTTCTCGCTACAATGAAATTGGATAACCATTTGATTGGAGGATCGATGCTCCAATGGTTCATTATCGATTATTTTATTTCTTTTCTCCTAAATCAAGTACAAGTTTCTATATATCTACAAAAATAGATCAATTCAAAACTTGATCTTTTAAATTTTAGATAGGCAGTTGGATCGAACTCTAGCATATTTTTGCATCTTGATCCAAAAAAACAGAAGAAGAAGAATTTGGATAAGCATTTTGATCTGCTGTACGTTGGAGATGCTCTAATATTTTTATAAACTCCTGCACCGTATTTTATAAAAGTTTTCACTTTTATTGATAAGCTTGATCGATGTTCAAATCCAAGAATTTTTCTTTGTATAAAAGAAAAAGAAAAAAAAAAGGGCATATCATTAAGTTACAATATATGTCATTATCATTTATTAAATAATTTTGTGATACATGCATTATAGTAATTACAATTATTCTGACCCACTTAACCAATCCATATCACAAATGAACCAATGTATGGTTAAGATTTGGTTTCAACCTCGACCATTTTTTTTTCCTCAATTAAATGCAGCACAATCACGGCGAATATTCCCGTTCCTTCCGGTCTTGACTCCGACCCGACCCAACTTGGTAATGGCAGTGACAAACGCATTCTGGAAGGCCACTGAGTTGCTGGCCCATGTATTTACTGTGGGCCTGGATCTTGGGTCCGCGAATAAGTCTTGGTCCGAGGTAAAGAGGCCCTTGCCTTGCTGGAGATTTTTGAAGTACACGTTATCGAAGGTATTGGGTGTGATGGGGTCCATGTTGATGGCTATTCTGGGATCAACGTTCTTTGGGCACATTGCTTGCAATTGGGCCGCATATGCTTTGTTGAGGGTAGGGTCCACAGGGTTTTGACGGCTGAAATTGTAAACCCGGTTTGTGAACTTGCTACAGTGAGAGAATCCAACGGTGTGCGCCGCTGCAAATTACATTAACACTGGTTAATTATTTTATGATAATCTGGCATTCATTACAATTAGGCATTCATCACATAGCTCAAAATGGTGCTTGTGCATGGAAGTCCGTGACCCATTCATCACACAGTTCCTTTTTTGTTTTTTTGTTTTTCTTTTTTCAAACAGAATTTTTAAAAATCAGATAACAGCAAAAATATTAAATGTAAATCTAACGAAATCCAACTTGCAGAATTGCCAAACACAACCTTATATATATTCACCCGTGACCCCATTAGTAATCTCAACTTCACCAAACTCCAATCACAAGAGAACAAATTCACCAATCAAATGGGACCCATACACTCCCTCATACTAAAAACCCAACTAACGGACAGCATGTCACCCATCCCCCAGTGATTAAACCGTGCAAGACACGTGCCATACCTGAGAGAGCAATCATGTCAGTTTGTTGGAGGCCATTGGCAGCAAAAAGAGAGTTGAGCTTATTCAAATTGAAGGTCGGCTGCGGCAGCTTCCCATTAACACTTGCAGCGGTGGAGCTCAGCCCATCCAATCTTCCCAACTCAACAGCGTAAGAAGGTCCACCAGACTGCACCCATTATACAATGGTCAGATAATTATTACGTACGTACCATTATTTACCTATCCCCACATCGTGCATATATTAACATCTTTTGAAGATAATAATCAAGAGAAGTAAAGAAGAAACAGTTATATATATTTATTTATCGAACCAGTGCAATAACATCTCGGGTGGCAATGGCGAGAATATCGGCACAGGAGACTTTATTTCTGCATTGTGGGAATTTATCAACTGCTGCTTTGGCCTTGATTACGGTGTCGAATCCATCGCCGGCTAATGACAGATTATCGGGGTTATCTTTCTCTGCTGTATTGCTTCCGGTGGATGCAATAATTACCGAAGCATCACACCCCTATTATTCATAATTACAAAACAACATAGTTTAGATTTAATATTTCACTAATGCTCATACTAATTAATCAAATTCAACATTAAAAAAAAAATCTCAGTTTGACGCTTGAGCATTAATTAATTATATACGGTTACCTGGACGAAGCAATCGTGAAAGAAGAGACGAATAGTTGCAGGAACTGTAACAAACGTTTGCTGAAATTTTGTCTTGACAACATTTCTAACGATGTTTTCGACATTGGGGCAGATATTGGCGTAGTAATTTTGTTTAAGCTGTGCTGATGCCGTGTAGGAGAAGAGGCAAACAATAAGCCAAAGTGACCACACAGATATAATATGGAACCGACCCATCTTACCAAACTTTTGATTTGGAAAATGCAGGAAGAAAGAAAGGATGCAGATACATGTATGTATCTTGTGTGTGTGTGAGTGTCACCGGTTGAGTAAAAGCCTAAAAGGATATTTATATGAGAAGTGGTCATAAGCCAGTGAGATTAGAATCTTTTTGACAGCCTAGATCGAAGAGGTTTATATAAAAATAAATTAAAGTGGTGATCTTGAAAGAGACATTGATGTTGGCTGTGTCAATGGCCGCCTTGGGTTTTATTTATTTTTTCTTCTCAACTGCTTACGTTGCTGTTTGTATTTTCTTTTTGGAGCTACAAACTCATAGCTTGAACCCCAAAACGTGGTCCGAGAGAGAGAGAGAGAGAGAGAGAGAGAGAGTGGGGGTGGAGAGGGAGGCAGCTGGCTAAATGGAAACGACTAGAACGTAGCATACGCGTTACGGCTGCTATCCTGTGGGCTGTCCACGCTCAAAAATCAAAACAGTACATATATGCTGAGCATGCTCGGTCCAAAACATGATTGTATGATTGAATTCTACCAAAAAAGAAAAGAAAAGAATTGTATGGTTGAAAAATTATGATAATGTTGCTACTGAAAGAGAAAATAAAAACAATAGTTTCAATCAAAATGGGCCAATCTGAGAATTAAAAAGATCCAAATTAACATTGAGTAATTCGTACCGTTTTAGTCGATGAGATAGCGAAATGTCATCAAGGCACAGGCACTGGTCCATCAAACTGTTGAATACTATCGATAGGTACAGCAATATAATATCATTGTGTGTGGACTGCAGCGGAAAATGGGCATTATCCCAAATAGAATTTTTTTTTTTTTTGTATAAACTCAGAGTATCCCCCCGATTCCCCGCACCTATTATGGGTATGAGACTAATCCCTGTTTGGGACGCGCGCAGTAGAGTATGTCCCTCCCAAATAGATTTTAACATGCTCGATTGTGTATCTGACATCACTAATTGTCGGTATGGAATATATGAGTGGAGATTTTCCGTCCCACTTTTTATATATCATTTCATGTCCCTTCTCACAAAAGTCCACCTTGAAAATCTCACCTTTCAATAAATATATATATTTATATTTTCAATATGAACTTTTGTGAAATGGGACATGAAGTAGTACATAAAAAATGGGACGACAGAAGATCTTCACTCGAGATATATATGCTCTAAACTATACAAGTGGTAGGCAAACAAAGTATATATTATAGATTTTAGAGCGTTTTTGGAAATTCTAAAATTATATAAGTTGAGCGGTTCAATTCTTTAATATTATTTAATTTTTAAATAAATTATTTTATAGTTAGTTTTAAAAAAAATTATATTTATTATAAGGAATATTAATCCAGCCAATCAAATGAAGCGAGCTAGTGAGGATCCAGCCAATCAATATTTCTTCTTATTTATATCATACTTTCTGTTCAAGATTGAAAAAAAAATTATAAGTTATTAACTAGTGATGAAATTAAAAGTAATTACACTTCTCATTACTTAAGTAAGAAGCTTAAGCGTTGTTTGACCACCATGAACTCCAAAAATAGATTTCTATTTTTAAAGTTCAAAAAAAAAAAAAAAAAAAGAGTTAAAATCATGTATTGCTATCAATTTTTCTGTTTTTGAAATTTAAAAAAAAAAAATATCTAAGAAAATATGTTTAATTTTTGTATTTTTCAAATAACTCTTTACTCTAGAGAGAGAGAGAGAGAGAGAGAGAGGTCATAGTCCGCAGAAGAAAAGTCGTGGACTCGTGGCTTTGATTATTAAAGAATAGACTGGTCATCGTTTGGAGAGAGAGTGTAATAAATGACAATAGAGGAAAATGATTGGGACGTCATGTACGAAATCTCACATCAATTATTTTCTTTGCTGAGTTGTTCTTAAACATCAACAGCTTGAGTGCGCGCATGCATTTCCGTGTTAGGTGTTATGTTCTTGTCTTCATATAAGACAAGTTGCTAATTACCGTAAAAAATCGAATATTTTTTAAAATTGACCTTTTCTAAAAAAATATATATGGGAGAGTGATCTTCTCTAAAAAAATATTTGAAAGAATGACCTTCTAACTCAGTCAAAGAATAAATTGCTGTTTAATGAAGGAAAACTAGCTTATAATTAATATAAACTATACTCCGTATAAAATTAAAATAGGCTTTTATTATTTGGAAAAAAATATATAATAATAACAAAAACAAAATAAAATCTTAAGAATGTTGCTACTTCTATCAATGGAGTTGATGTAGGACTAGGTTTTTATAATTTGATAAATAAAATAAAGAATATAAGAAAATTAGCTATAATCATAAGAGTGCTGCTCATTCAATTCTAGGTACATGATATTTTCATTGAATTCAAATTTGATATGATTGACTTAATTCACAGGCGCCTAGCTTCTTTTTAAGTGCAAAATAAAAGAAATTCAACTTTTTTATTAATTGCTATCTTCTCGTTGTAATACATCGAGTCTGCATATGAATTTACTCAGTTTCTTTAATGGTTTTTCAATAGGGTGAACAAAAATCGAATTCAACCGACTATATCAAACCACATCGAACCAAGCCAATTTGATTGGTTTTTCTTGACTCTGGTTCACACGGTTTTGGAGATGGGATAAACCGAGTATTTGGTTCAGCTCTTGGTAGGGGTGTCTGGAACTGAGCCTATAATCCAATCGGCCAAATATATTATTATATATATATATATGATAATAGTAATATAATTTAATATTATATTATAATATAATGATAACTTTAGTAATAAATAAACTAAAAAGTCAAACCTACAGTAACGTCATGTCGTACATCCTATCTCTCCCTTTCTTTAGTTTTCTTACTCGATCAAAAAAAAAAAAAAAAAAATTTTAAACCCAACCCACAACATTTCGCGCAGGCCCCCACACTCTCTCTCTCTCTCTCTCTCTCTCTCTCTCTCTCTATATATATATATATATATATATATATATATCACTGTCGGCCACCATCCCGCGAATCGCTGTTAAAGTTCTCCTATGCACATGTATTTTATCTTCTCTTATTTTGTTTTGATTTGTGAATATGTTGATGGATTGATGCTAATCCACTATTCTGTAGTTGTTTGCTAACTAATTTGATGGGGATTCACTGATTTTTTTTGATTAATTGATCTGTGATTTTATGATTCATTGATTTGTGTTTTATAACTGATAAAACCGACCGAGCCGAGTTGAAAAAGGGCACTCCACATTGGCCGGTTTTGTTACTTTCTACGGTTCCATTCGGTCTTCTCATTGCTAGAACCGAGCATTTTGGTTTGGTACAAAATTTTCCTTTAAAACCGGCCGATGCTCACCCCTATTTTCCAATAAAATTATTAGTGTCAAACTCTTATATATTCTCCATTCTATTATTGCTACAACTGATTAATATATATTATTAGTTGTGATTTATGGATTTCTTTTTCTTTAGTATATATAGAGTAGAGATTAGATGGGTCTTTAAACTATACAAATGGGAGTAATCCTCCTTTCCCGGCCTTATCCCTAAACTCCCCCAATTCCAAGAGTTCGAGGAGCGAAAATTTCTCTTTTTGTGACTGCGTATTTTAATTTGTGCACCTCCGCACTTTAAGTAGCCAAAATGCTATGCACTCTAACCATATTAGTCATTTTAGGTTATCAAAAATATTTTATTATTATTTTTTGAATTCAAATTACATTTTAGCTTTGTGAAAAATTGGTGAGGTAGTAAGAATATCTAGTCTCTCTCTCGGTTATATTTGATTAGTCATTTAGGGGTTAGCTAAAATACCTAGATAAATACAATGTTATTAAACCCGAACCGAACCGAACTGGCTGATTCAACCGGTTGAACCAGAAACCGGTCCCCTCTCCGGTTGGTTAAACCCATAAAAATCCATACAACTCAAAAACCACTTTTTTTTTGCAAAATCCGTCCGACCCGTCAATTTAATGAGTTTATCAACAGTTCACTTGAACCTACCGGTTTTTCCAATTTAGTAAAAAAACCTAAAAAATGACTAAAATGCCCCTAATAATTCTTAAAGAGTGCAACTCTCATGATTGGATATGAATTGATTTGTTTGGAATAAGAAATAAAATAGAAGTGGTAGGAGAGCAACTCTTTAAAATAGTATAATGGTTAAGCTGGTAGCATACTATCACCCTCACACCCTCATTTTTTTTCGCTTTTTTTTTTTTTTTTTTTTTTCATTTTTTAGTTGAACTAGCTCAAGTACTTAACTAGCAACTCAGCAACTCTAGAAGTCCAAATTTTTTTAGTTGAACTAACCTTAAGTTTTTAGAATTTCTATAGAATTTTTTTTTTTGTTTTATTTAATAAATAATTAATATATTTATAACATCATGATGACGTTACGGTTCAACCTAGTTGACTCTTTATCCAATCACTTTTTCGGTTCAATGAACTGTCCACATTTTAAAATATTGGATAAATACCTAGCCCATTAAAGTGACATTTTTATGAGTTGACTAAAAATACAAAGATATATATCTAGTGTGGTTGGAGATGTTCAAGAGAGTAAGACATCGTTTGGCAACTAGAGTCGATAATAACTTTTCTTTCTTATAAAACATAACATGACTTTTAGTTTATTACATATCTTATCCTCTTGCAGTGTCTAACTGATTACAATTATTAATATTATCACTATTAACTGTTATTGCAATTATAATCAATATGTTTTTTTTTTTTTCCTGGGTAAAGATAAGAATAATATGACTATGAATCTATGATTATTATTATATATATAAAACAAAGAAGCAACTACAAACATGCACATGGGTCAGAAATGGCAGCTGCATTAGATAGGGATTGGGCCAGCTTGACCTAGCTTAGGCACAATCCAAGTTGAACACGTTTTAATGTCCCATATCTTAGAAAATAAATGTTTTATATCGTGTTTGCGTGATTGTTTTTAAAATCCCATCATCTTCTTCAACGATAGATTCTTTTGAGGTATTTGTGTATTTTGACTTTTAACTTTCAATACTTATTATTGTACATTGAGTCTACCATATATATATATATATATATATGTGTGTGTGTGTGTATTTTCTCTAATTTAAATAATAATAAAAATTATTTATTGTAAAGAAATATGCCAATTACTCTAAAGTCATGACAATGCTTGGAAGATTAGTCGAGCAATTTGATGTAGTTTGGCAAGGATTAGATAGCCATCCTAAAGCAGAGAGGGGCATATGGAAAGCATTTGATTTGGGTATTAATGAATTGCTAAAGCAAACAAAATTTTGACCATTTCTGTCTTATTAATTGACATAATAACTGGTGTCAAGGCCGGCTCTCTGTTTTTGCAATCTCAAACTTTTGTTTGAAACTTTCATTCTAAGAAGGGCCCAAAATATAAATTAAGACAAGTGGCTCTATACTGAAGCAGCCCATTCCAAATGAAAAAAAAAAAAAAAAAAAAAAAGGCATTGAAACCAAAAAAACAAACAAAATGAAAACCCTTTTGTGAATTGCTTGTTGTAGTATGGTTGTAAGTTTTAGTCTAAGAGAAAGTAAAGTATGCAATTTTTTTTTTATATGTCAAAATGTAGAAAGGCCTCATTCTAGAAACTCGTTAAGGGTCACCCAAACCCCAAGGCCGGCCCTGACTAGTGTTATGATCAGTACAATATGTATGGACAGTGAATGGTTGCTACACTAGCGTACTTGTCTATTAATAGATTAGAGATGGTTAAATTTTTTTTATCAAATTAGCGGCACTTTAATTTGTTGCCCTCCAGCAGTAGATCATAAGGGTACGTTCTATAGAAAGTGGTGAGATTTGTTAGGTGTCCAAAGAGTGTAAATAAGTTGAGTCAAATTGAGTTGAGCAGTAGGTTCTTTACATTTGTCAGATTTGGTTCAATAAATTAATGAGCTTAGAAATAAGATTTAAGTTTGACTCGTTTATTGCTTTATTTTACAGAAGAACTCCAACATGCCTATTTCATAATCTGTTGGATTCAGTGACTACTGGGATTATTGATGGGATTCAAAAATTATAAGTGGGTACAGATTTTGAAAATTCGGGTGTTCAACATAAACAAGAAGCTTAAAATTGGAATTCTCAAGAATTTTGAATTCCCACCTTGATTTCCTCCCAAAAGAGCAGGCCCGCCCTTGTAGAAAATGAATTACTCCGTATTTCCTATTTTTCCTTCTTGGCAAGAAAAATTGATGAAAGAGAAATGGACCATCCAAGTCCATGGATTTGGGCCACCGCTTGGAATTTGTTATTTGTTAATCATTGAATGGGCTGAAAAGCCATTGCCCCATTCAATACATTAAAAATGAGAGTTCGCATTGTTTGACCTGATCCTAAACCGGCCCTGATTGAAAAGACATTTTGGGAGCTCCAGATTTTTTTTTTGTTAATTTTTATTAAATAATTTATATTATTTTAAATATTCATACTACTATATAAATATCAAAGGATTTTTAATTTATTTTAATAAATAATTTTAAATATAATAATTATTAAATATTAAATTTGTCAAAAAACACACACACAATCAACAGGATAGAAAGTCGTCATTTTTATATTTAAATGCCTTGCAGCCACATTCTTATTAAAATCCCATTTGGTGAACCAATTGAAAAAGAAAAATGAAAACTTGTTTGTTGAATTTAGATAATTAAATTTTAATTAATATTTTGCAGGATATTTTGACAAAAGAAATATTGAAAATAGTTTGACAAAGTATGGTTAAATGTCACCGATTAAAATTTTTTATTTTTTTTTGCTCTCCGTTTATGGGATGGGGTTCGAGGGTCCGTTCCTCATGGATAAAGATTGGCTCATTTGTTACTCTCCTCCCCACTAACAAGTAACAAGTAACCACTAATCTTAGTGATGTGTAATCTTGCTAATCTTTAGGATTAGTTTGGGTTAATTAGACAGCATTTATAGGTAATCTTGCTAATTTTTAGGATTAATTTAGGCCCAAATTTCAACGAAATTAAATCTAAAATATCTTTTGTTGTTACTTTTGCCACTTGCTAGTCATCCTGCACAATGAAAAAAAATATAAAAAAAGAAAGAAAGGAGTGTAATCTTCGACAAGTCATCTCACACGATGGGCTGGATCATCTGCTTTAGCTGCCCTACCTGCGATCTGGAGCCCACTTATGGGTCCAATTAGAGTCCCAGGGTGGGTTTAGGATCCAAAATAGTGGGGCCCAATTAGAGGATTAAAGTAACAAAAAAATCAGCTTGACCACACCGGCTTGTATAGCAGCTGTTTGTACCCTGTATTCCAACCCGGCCCACATGATCGACTTGGTTAAATCAGTGACCTGGCTGCCTGGCTGGAACCTAACTTTGGACTGTTTGGTAAGAGAACTCCTCCTCAACCCGATGTAATTTGCTAAGGGTGCGTTTGGCTTTTTCATGTGAATTGAATTATTTTATTATATTTTGTATATAATTTTCAAGAAATTCAATGTTTTTTTTTTTTTTTTTTTTAAATACAACATCATAATATCAATTACATAAAATATTCATAAGATGCTAGCCCAGGGTCTCGAAATGGAGACCAGCTATCACAAACTCCTCCCCTTCCGCTAATTGAGCTATCTCCAATCTTAAAGAAATTCACTTTTATAAGTATATGAAAATTCAAGATGATAACAATCATAACAAAAAAGTAGAATGAAAATAAAAGACAGAGACATTTTATGATTTCTAAAAAGACAATATCATATTCAATATCATGTAAATTATAATAAATCCATTTGAATAACATATCAAATTCTAAAACAACTTGATCATGTAGGCTAGTTCACGATTAGTTAGAGAGTTTTTTCCCCAACTTTTTTTTGGAGGGCCAAACAATGGAAATATATTATTATCCTGAACTCCTTAATATTAACAATTGGATATCAATATATTTATATATAGTTCAAATTTAAAATCATTTTTAGGAAGGTATTTTACTTTTTTTGGCATAAGTATACATCAGTAGTGTTAGTTCTTACTCAATTAGTAGGGGTAGAAATACCGCATTAACGGGAAAATAAGTCCACCACAAGCTCACCATAGGCAAGATTCAAACCCGTGACCTCTTACATGAGTAGACACGGGCCTAGTTGGTTCCTTTTTAGGAAGGTAATAGCTAGCTAGCTTACCAGTTAACTCAATTTTTGGTTATATTATATTAGAGATTTGAGTTTGCATTCCGTTTTTATTAACGTAGTATTTAAGATAAAGGGGAGAGTGACCCTATTGAGTGATCCTATTGCGTAACTCGTAAGCCCAATAAATCAATCATCTAATAGATCAAAAATATATATATATATATATATATTAAATGAAAATATATACTACCGAGTCAACAAACTGTTGATTGACAAGTTAGAAATTACCCACAAACTTTATCAACCAACCTGAATGGCATCTTCATGTCAATCCAAATCTATTCATCCATACAAAAGTAAAATGGGTCCACTATCTAATCTAAAATTCTCAAATATAGTGAAATCTAGTGAGTGCATATAGCTAGGAACAGATATATATTATATATATATATATGTGGGTAGATGAATCGAGGAAAAAATAAAAGAAATGTGTGGCTAAGATGAGCATGGGAGAGATAATATATTGTCATGGAAAATGGGAATGGAGACAAGGAGGCAAATTAATAATATCTGTCTGTAAAAAGCTTACAGAAAAGTAATGAGAGATAAGAGTCCACAATGGGTGAAGGAAAGCTAGTGTCCAAAGGGATGATAGTGCTATGACAAAGGCGTGTACGATTTGCTGTGACCTAATCACCCTAGTTATCTCCTTTTATGGTCTGGATTGATAAGGATGTGGGTGGGCCCATCACTTGATTGTTATTTATTTATTTATTTATTTTTTATGGACCAGGTTTGGACCTTGAGTGTTAGCTTGTTAGGTGAAAGGAAGCTGTTGAAAATTGACAAAGGGTTGATGTCTTAATTAATATTCCTCTTTCCCTAGAATGACAAGCAATTCCTTCATATGCAAGTGAACTTTGGACTCATATATCTCACTCTTTTGTTCTCCTTTTCTTTTCATTTTTTCCTTAATTGTGCAAAGGTATAACAAGATTTGTTTTTTCCCCTTTCGTTTCTATGGATAATATATTAATATAAAATTGGGTATTTATGGCCTGTTTACTTCGTGAAAATTTTCACAATTTTTATTTTTCATTTTCAATAAAAACAGAAAACAGCCTAAAAAATGCATTAACTTCTAAAAAATGAAAACTATTTTCAATAAAATAAATTCAGTTTTTGAGAAAATATGAAAACATCAAAAATACATTTTTTGTAATTTCATGAAAACTGAAAATAAGGATTATATCGTGGCAATACTTATAAACATAGAAAAAAATTTGTACACCAACCGTAAAACCAAAAAATAAAAATAATAAAACATATAGAGATAATATATAGTTTTAGTAAATGCACTTACACTATTTTTAGGTTTTGAAAATAGTTTTAATTTTTGCAAAGTAAACACATTTTCTAAATTTTGAAAACTGAAAATGAAAAATGTTTTTAAAAAATTTTCACAGAAAATAAAAATTGAAAAAAATTTCACGAAGTAAACAGGGTTGGCAAATTCAAATGGGTATTGCATTTTGAGAAACCCACTATTGGATAAAATACATTCCTTATGAATGTTATTATTGTCAAAAATCGATCAAGTCAATCGGAGATTAGGATCCACATCATCTATAAATGTGGGATTTTTTGTTGATTATAAGTTTATTGATTGAATAGCTACCAGTGTCCAATTGACTTAATTTTTGGTATGAATGACATTCACAAGGAGGGTATTTAATTCAACGGTACATTTCTCAAAATATAACTTCCAAGTATATATTTTGTGAAAACATTGATCATATAACATGTCCCAATAAAAGTACGTGGGAGATAGGAGGTTGGACTCACATATTCAAAAAAAATAATATTACAAAACTAAAGAATAATAAGAAGCAAAGATATATGACAAAATTAAAGACACTCTTATGATTCATCCTCAATTTGTCGGCTTAATTGTTTAAGCATTGATTAGTTTGATGTGGCTTGTGGTGCAGCGCAATGCAGGGGCGAAGCTAGGAATTTGCTTTAGGGGGCAATTTTTTTTATTGGTAATTAGTTTATTACTCAACTTGCAAAAAGCATTATAATTAGGGCCCAGCAATAGATTTTTCTAAAATCACTTTTGGAGCTCAAAACTTCACTTGATTTAAGAGATGTAGTGATAATCACTTTTAGGCAACTTGAGATGAGATAGGATATTGGCAAAATTTTCATATAATAAGTGATTGTGTCAAAAGCTAGGAAGCCCCAACTTTTGTCACAATCACTTTTAATATATGAATTTTAATACATGAAGACATAATTTGAATATAAAATTAAAGAATTGTGTGAAGAGATAGTTATTCAAAGTGATTTTAGAAAAAATTAACATAAACGGACCTTCTTCTTTTGAGAAATAAAAGATTGTTAAGTTTAAAGTGCATGAAAGATTTTGATAAATGAGTTAACAAATTTGTACGGGACAAGGGAACAACATTTTGAGGTAATAAATATTTAGTATATATGTATATAAAAATGCTATTATCAGGTTGTCAGGTTAACTCCATATGGTCAGTTTATATACTCCTCTTTTGCATGTAATGCTTGCAAAAAATCACAGCGATTTGACAGTTGATTTTTGAAAATACTTACTGTAAAAAAAATAGTGATATTTTGAAGAACAAATAAGTTGCATATTTTCACAATGATATTTTTTCAAAAAACTAACCGTTGAATTACTGTGATTTTTATGCAGGCATGACATACAGAAAATGGGTATCTAATCCAACAGTCAGTTTTACAAAATCTTATTTAAAACTATCCATATGGGGATGACCTGATGCAACTTTGCGTAGGTTGAGCTAATAATAGCAACTCTGTATATGTATATATAATTAATTAACAAATTTCAATTATCAATACACTTAAATTGAATTTTAAATAACAAGAATGAAAATTAGTTGGGCTGCATCAGTAAAAAAATTTAAGAGCAAAATTAAAATTTGATAAGAACCGAATTTCTAATTATTATAAATTTGTATACAAAAATAATATATTTTAAAAATTGAGTGTTGGCATTTGCCGCCGGCTCTCCACGTGTCTTTGTCCACGCAGCAATGACCCATTTCTTTGGAAAGCTAAGAGAGATCCGTGATCGTTAATTTGCTTTTTCATAAATGTAACGGTTGTTAGTGTCAACATTAATCATTTTTATGATGATGGCTTCTTCATCCATTTCCATATCAATTAAGTCTTCTGATTCCTCTATTCTACAGCCTTTTCCACCAGGTGGGGCGTGGGAGGTCGGATATGCAAGAACATGGAGTGAAATTTCAACTACGGATATGTCCTTAGAGAGATGATCAAATTAATAAATGTTGATTTTGGCTAAATCAGCAAACATTCAAATGACCGTTAGATTTCGGCCATTTGATTGATAATTTATGCCACTTAAGTGATCTAACAGTCATTTGAATGTTTACTGATTTTGGCTAAATTAATAAATACTGACTAAATCACAACACGTTCAACAATTCTATATTATTCGACACTTTAATCCGAAATTAAAAACCACCTTGACGTGTCGTGATTTGAGTGATGTATGAAAAATAGAAAAGTAATTTGAGAGAAAAGACTTCATCACTGAAAATATGACACATCAGGGACTATTAGGTAGCTCATTTCTGTACTGTGTGATTAAATAAAACTATTCTTACATAAAATGTGAACATTTTACATTTTGGACCGACAGGAGGGATAACATTTAAATCATCCACAGGTGATGGAAGCCCTAGCAAGTAGCAACGATCTCTAGGGTGACCACAGACAGTGAGATGTACTTTAATGCATTGGAAGGGAACAATGCGTGATTGCGTGTAATAGAGCACCACGTGCTCCGCCACTAACCTTATAATTATACATTTTTTCATTTAAAAAATAAAAAAATATAGCATTAATTATATTCAAGATTCCACCATCCGTCATCATTAATTTTATTATTATTATTATCTAAGTGTAATTAATTAATTCAGATTGATTATTAGTTAATCCCTGTCACTTGTTTTATAATTTGACCCGTGATAATGATGATAAAAAAATAAAATATATAATTAACAGAAACAGATGAGCCTCACTGCTAAGATCTCTCCTCAATAGTACGTTGAGGAATTATATATATATATATATATATATATATAGATAGATAGAGAGAGAGAGAGAGTAATTTTCTTATAGGTACATACACATATAAGGTTATATGAGAACTTGAGTTTTTAGCCAATGTGGAATAGGTATTTTGAAAAACCGACTGTTAGATGCCCCTCTTATGTATGTCATGCATGTTAAAAATTATAGTAACTTGACAGTAAATTACTAAAATACAGATTGTGAAAAATTATGATAGTTTTACTATTGGATGTTGTTTATAATTTTTCACAGTTTGTATTTTAGAACTGATAGTCAGATTACTGTAATTTTTTACATGCATGACATTAATAAAAAAGAACATCTAATCTAACAATCAGTTTTCAAAATACATATCCCATCATGGTTAAAAATACAAGTTCTCACATAAACTTATATGTATACGTACCTATAAAAAAAAAAGAATTTTATATATGTAGGTGTATACACACACAGAAAGTCATGACATATCCACGATGCACATAAAATATTGATTAAGAGACATGTATCTAACTCTTGATCCAATGAACATTGGCCAATGGGATGATTTTTGTTTAAATTAATATGAACGGGTGTGGCTTTCCTTTTAGCTGCTTCCTCTCTCTATAATAAATTTAAGGCGGGAAACAAAAAATTAGGTTGCGCATGGAGCAAGAAGAGCCAAAAGGAGAGTTGTTGATAGCAAATGAAAATAAGATATAACCCATGCCGCCTTGTTTAGGATTGGTCTGCTGAGGAATGATGTGGCAGTAGATCATTGGTCACAACAGCATCTATTCAGAAATTGTTTCCGGTCTCCATGCCAACAAAAAATAAAACCAGAAAATAAAACAAAGCCTACCCCAAATGAAGAAGAAAAAAAAAACAAAAACAAAAGAAAATTAGGAACATATAGATACTTATATATCTCATGGAAGAAAGATCTCTATGAATCTAGTATCCTTTTTTTCATACAATGCTATTAAACTCTATAGGTAAGAAATAAAAAAATAAAAAATAAAAAATAGAGATGGTAAAAGAGACATAATTGTAAGGTTAAAATATCGATGGACCTATATATATATATATATATATATATAGGGACATGCATGTTATATGACCACTATTTTTACAAAATATATACTTGGAAGTTATATTTTGAGAACAATAATTCTATATGACCCGACACTTTAATTTGAAATTAAAAATCATCCTGATGTGTCGTGGTTTGAGTGGTGTTTAAAAAAGAGAAAAACAGTTTGAGAGGAGAAATCTTACCACTCAAAGCATGACATATCAGGGTGATTTTTAATTTAGGGTTAAAGTGTTTGATTTTATAGTATTTTTCTCTTGAGAAACACCATTAGATTAACTACCCTCCTTATACGTGTGTAGATCTAAATAAAGGATTAGAGGCAAACGATGAAAAAGATTCATGTAGTTGACTTTAAATATATATTTGTGATTGAATTGAATAGAACGGTAAATTTCACCAACTAATATATATATATATATATATAAATTAATGCATTATTGAAAAATTTTGCAATTAGGCTCTGATTGTTTCAACAAAGACTCAAACAAATACTGTAGTTAAAACTCATCTATATATGAATGAATGCATTATTGAAAATTCTACAGTTAGGATTGGATTGTTGCAACAAAGACTCGAACAAATAATGACAAGTTGACAGCTAGAGTAAGCTTAGAGCTTTAATTTTTCATGCTACACAAAGTTTGAATTGCTTTTATAATTTCGAGTAGATATAAACATCTTAATTATAAAA
>JAESVK010001383.1:390350-406766 GCA_017140935.1 Hamamelis virginiana | reverse complement strand
ATATATATATATATATATATATATATATATATATATATATATATATAGATTATGTGAGTATTATCAAATCTAATATAATATATATATGTATTGCTGGAACTGTCTGAGGCATCTCTTTCACAAAGCTAGAATAGGATTGGCTAAGGCACAGGAATTTGTTTGGCATGCCTCAAACCCCAAATGCAACAGTACTTTGGTTTCTGTGTGGGAAAGAGAATCTTAAATTCTTCTTTCAGTTTTTATTTTATTTTATGTTTTTATGCAGTATATACTGATGGGGAATGTGAGGGCAAGCTCTCAATTTTCTTCTCAAAACAAAGCTTTAGCTGTTGCTGAAGTTGATGTGTGAGATAGCAAGCAGAGCTGTTTGCTTTTCCTTTGAAAGAGCTGCTGAGTTCCTGTTTCTTGTCCTTCTAAACAACACATATATGACTTGAGATCTCCACAGCTCATGAGACTTACAGGTCAGAAAATTCAATCTCTCTCTCTCTCTCTCTCTCTCTCTCTCTCTCTCTCTCTCTCTCTCCTTTTGTATATGATTTTTACATAGGAAAAGATATAAACATGCAGTTTTGTTATAGAAACTAGCTTGTCTAGTACTTACTTGCTTTTCTGATAATAATCCAATTCATAGTGATGAATCTGTATACTTCTCTTATTGATCTGTTGGCATATAACAAGATTGATCCCAAAAGTTAGTATTTTTGTTTCCTCCTTTTCTATCACTACCAGATAGTAATTATTATGTTAAAACTCTCGGTTCTGCAGATATAGCTAGACTTGCATAACTTCTGAAAAAAAAAAGGGTTTTCTCCCACTTGTAATTTTTGAATTATCAAACATATATGCATATATCTATATAATGCATCAACTTCATATAGAGATTATTGTTGTCATGGATGCAGTCAAAGCTTAAATTTGGAGAACACAAAGCAAGAGTTGAAGACAATTCTTATTATGCAAGACTTAAATAAAGTTAAATGGGAAGATATATTACAGAACTTGAGCAGTTTTAATGGTTTATTTTTGCTGTGATATTTCTTAATTGTACAAGGGTTAATTAGTAGCATCCCCACCAGGCTACCATAATTACATGGAATTTAAAATGATTAATGATTTTCATGAGCTTCTTAATTTAGTAGTATATTTAACTCACAGATCCAACACATAAAATGGATTTATCATCAATTAAAGCAATAATTTTATGACTAAAAATGAGGTCAACGCTCAAAATCTTTAGGGGTCCTTAATTTAGAAAGTATTCTCATTTTTAAACAAACAGCTCAGTATATATATATATATATATATATATTTCAGATGTTGTGCATGGGGATTCAAAATAAAATGATTCAATTTCAATCTCGTCTCCAAATGATCCATAACCCAGTACTTACCTTACATGACATTGTAGATTTCAATCAAAATATTTGGTTAAAAAAGGGGGAAGGTCAATTAATGAGTTAAAAAAAATAATAAATAAATATATATATAAACTGTAGGAAAATGAAATCCACTTTGTCCTATATCGACTATATGAAAGGCTTGCAATAGCTTCATATACATGTATTGGGCCCTCCACCTACAAGCTTAGGCTTTTAGGTTGGATTGGAAACTTAACATAACCCAACCTATTTAAGTATTGAATTACTTCATATCTCCTTGGCAAACAAAAGGATAAGATTAGGAAAAATATCTAAGTTCCGTATGAGAAGGTATCATTGTTCTTGTAGAAATAATAGTACCCTCTCATGTTGGAAGATATTTAGTATGGGGAAGCATTATTATTGTGGACCAAAATTGATGTCCGAATTAGAAAAGGAAAAAAAAAAGAGCAAAGAAACAAAATTTACTGAAAAAGAGTTGATGTCATCATCCATCTGTAATAGAACTCAAGGTAGTATTGTACCACCAGTGGTCTATTAGCTCTCCTTTGTTCATAAACAATTAAACCTTTATGAATCAAGGACATTATTTTTATTCTGAATCTTTGCTATTTTACCTCATTTCACAGCTACAGAAGTAAGAAGGAGCTATATCATCAGGCTGCAGCTGGATATGCCATCGAGGTGCATTTTTGAGCAAAAGTTGTTGATAAAGAAAAAATTCAAAGTATACAATTTTTCTTGGGATAGAACCAGTGGAAGGGTTGGTAATTAATTGATCCTAAAGTTTCAATGGAGACGAAGCTTCTTCAGCCGTATGATAAGGAATACATGAAGATGGCCATGTTAAAGCATGAAGAAACATTCAAAGAGCAGGTACTTTTGTGTCCATATATATATTTACATTTGAGATGCTAGCTAGTATAAGTTGTATCAGGTGACTTCCTTAGGCAAGTTACGGTATAGGGTATAGGTTTTGAGAAACTGACCGTTTGAATTAAATATTTCTCTTATGCATGTTATGCTTGTCAAAAATTACAGTGATCCAATTGTCACCATTTCAGGTTCAAGAACTCCATCGACTGTATCGAATTCAGAAGATACTAATGAAAAACAGTGAGAGTACTACTAGTGGGTCTAACGGATGGAACAAGCAGGAGAGATGGAACTCAAAAAATAATGGCATGATGATCAATATGAACCAGCAGACAAATCATCTTCAGCAGAAGCCACGAAGAAAAAAACTCGATTTAGAACAGCCTGCAGAAGATTACATTGCAGAATCAGATGGCGAGATCGAGATCGAGCTAACTCTTGGCCCCACAAGCTACAACATAAGGAAAAAGGCGGAATCAACGCCATTAACTTCAGATACTGGACCAAGCTTTTCTTCATCATCCACTGGATCCAGCCAAATAAAGAAGACAAGTTATTCAGGGACCCATCAAAGCACGGATAGAACAAGAGAAGAATTAAGTGGCCGCAATAAGTGGGGATCACTTGTCAATAATGTGCCTAATTCTGACACCAATCAGGGTTTCCAAAGTGGAAGAAAAAATAGTCTTGACGTGGTGGAAGAACAATTGAGACAAGAGAGACTAAAACAGCCTCCTTGGCTCTTCCAAGTCTTGAGTCTCAACATGACTTGAAACTTGAAACCACACCCCACATGCAAAAGAAAAAAAAAATCTTGAGTTAATTGGTATGACATGATTTTAGACTGCATGGTATGGTTCTTATAGAGACTAATTTAATTCTATGATTGATGTTTGTGTGGAATTTTTCCTGGCTTCTTGTGTGAAGATTATTGATTTTTTTTAAGGCTTGCAAAATTAAATCTTCACAGTTTACAAAAGGGAACTAATCAATCGTATTTGTACTTTAATTCCATGGTTGCATTGGTACAGAAATTCAGAAAATGCTTAGACTGACTGAATTAACAGACAACAAATTAAAAATAATAATAATAATAATATATATATATATATATATATATGGATGTATTCAACTCCCTTTTAGTCCCATATCATCCCATGCCAGTTAGGAAAATGCCATGATCTATATATCAACTCCCTTGTCTTGATTTGATTAGAGCTCGATCAATACAGTTGCTAGTCTTTCTGTTTTTAAAAATTCTAAGGTAAGTACGTTGTTTTTCCTGTTTATACAGAAATGATTGATCACTTCCCATCTCAAAGAATATTTAAATTCTCAGAGGATTCAGCTTGAAAGAAACAACTCAAAAGGTTAAATTTTTCATAATTATATGCATGTTAGACTTCTCATCTTAACGGAAATGTTGAGCACTAATGAATTATTGAAATTATCTCAAATTTCTATTTTATTTGGGATTAATTCCTAGCCTCTTCTGTAGATATATATATTATCTAGCTTTTTAAGGAAATTTGGATTTACTTGTGACTTGTGGGAACAGGGATTGTAACCCTGGTCCAAGAAGATAATGGGTTTAATATTAATATAAGGATTTTGAAATTTGTGTGTAACCCTCCTCCTCCTCCTCCTCCTCCTCCTCCTCCTCCTTCTTCTTCCTTTTTATTTAGGTACCATTTGGATTTATTTTTTCTAAGTACTTATTTGCTTTTTTAAATTTTTTTTAAGAAATTATATATTACAAATTTTTAAAAAAACAAATAAGTACTTATAAAAAACAAATCCAAATGGTGCCTTATTTTTTTGGGTGCAATATATAGAAGATCGAACTTCATCAAACACATTACAACCTAATAATAAACATTACCTGACCAACTAATTTTGATCTTCTTACCTCTAGCCATGCATTCTTGTGAGGATCATATTGGCTTTTCTTCGGTATCCATTTTGTGAGTTCTTGGATTAATCTATGCATGTTTGTATCCAACATCAAGAGCTAGAGTTTGTGGGTTAGACACTATTTTAGAGGGCTTTTAGGATAAAATAAATCATATATATATATATATATAATCTGTATTATTTAACGTAGGTCGTGGAACAGCGGTAGATGTCATAACCATGGGTGAACTCCGTAAATCATTGTGTTTTTTGTGTGTTTTTTTTTTTTCTCCTGTGTTAATTTCTCTAAATTACTTTCTGCCAATTACATTATGCTTCCTGCTTCCGGGAAGCAAACAACGTCTGGTATCAGATTATTCAGATTTAAGGAAACTTTCACAAAAGTTCACTGTGATTTTTGTGTATAATAAATATATAGAATTGAAGCATCAGCCAAGACAGTTGTTTCTGTTAGTATAACTAATCTTGTTGCTGCACCTCACCATATATACCTTGGAAAATACATATATATATTTATATATATATATACACACTTTCCTAGGACACAATCAATTCCAAAGGAATCTCAACTAAGTCAATGAGGGTTGGTCCGTTCATCTGGACCGGTTGTACTCATGGAGACAGAATTTCGTCTGATTTTTCCTTCAGATTTTCTTGCTAACTGGAATATCTTTCATCAAGAATCAAAACAGAAAGCTAGAAGGAATCCGTAAAGCTAGATAGCAATATATATATATATATATATATATATATATATATATATATACACACACACACTAAAGTAATGCTACTATCATGCCGGCGTGACACAAAGCTGCATTAGGTCGCCTTCATATGGTCAATTTTGGATGACATCTTGTAAAATTGATTGTTGGATTAGATGCCCTTCTTCGGTATGTTGTGCCTGCAAAAAATTACAGTGATCCGACGGTTGTGTTTTGAAAAAACTGACATTAAAAAAATGGTGATATTTTGATGAACAAATAAGTTGCATATTTTCACCATGACATTTTTCAAAAACCAACCATCGGATCGCTGTGATTTTTTGTAGGCATGACATATAGAAGAGAGGCATCTAATCCAACCATCAGTTTTATGAAATGTCATCTAAAACTAGCCATATAGAGGTAACTTGTGTCAGGTCGCCCTGATAATAGCATTACTATATATATTAATTTTCTTATGAGGACTTCTTTATGTGAGGATTTGGCTTTTTAGCCAATATTGTAGGATGATATTTTGAAAAACTGGTCATTGGATTGAATATTCTTCCTATATATGACATGAATGTCAAAAATCATAGTGATATGATGGCCGGTTTCTAAAATACAGATTCTGAAAATTGTGACCATATTGTCATAGTTTTTCACAATTTGTATTTTGAAAACCGACGGTCGGATCACTGTAATTTTTGGCATGCATGTCATATATAAAAAGAATATTAAATCCAACGGCCGGTTTTTCAAAATATTCATCCTCACATTTAGCCAATGTGAGGATGTCCTTAAAAGAAAAGGACTATATATATATATATATATACACGGAAATGTTAATATAAGATGCACCTTTGCGTTCATCACATAATCTCCGCAATGCAGATGAAAAATAAATTTTAAAAAATCAACCATTGAATTAGATATCCCTCATGTTTTTTATTCCTGCAAAAAAACACAGTGATCTAATAGTTGGTGTGAATATCATTATGAAAAATTGTGATTATTTTCTTCTTAGAAAATGCTGTCATGTTTTTCAGAGTATGTAGACACAGTACATTCATACTCTTTGTTGGTCTTTATTTTCTGCACCCACCACTTGCAGGCTTTTCCCCACCAACTAGAAGTAGGAAGAGCTTATTCTTTGGCTGTCTGCCACCAATTGAACACTAGATTCCCACTTTAGATAAATTAAGGCCTCTTCTTCATATAAATTTGAACAAGGACTGTCCTTTAAAGTTTAAACTATTTCGAAGCTCCAAAGCGAAAAATCCTAATGAAAATCTCATCTGTTTGATAGCATCCTCTTTTTAGCTAGTCCTATGATGATTGTCCTTAGACATCAACATGCACTATTGCTAGCCTGTCCCTTTGAGCCAGCTTTCTCACTTCTTTTTTTCTTTTTCTCTTTTTTTTTTTTATCCCCCAAAAGCTTTTTATCTGAAAGGATTCAATAATTCAAATACAGAACCCACAAGCTGCCGTTATTAGGTTTTATGGAAAGGTATCTTCTAGTTTTGAGATTAATTAACCTCTATTTTTTGTAGTAATTTCGGACTTTGACATAGACCCATTTGCAGAATTTTTACATGGAAGTGTCGTTACGAGTATCTGAAAATGGAAAGTGGCCCAATCATCGATCTTTTCCCTGAATTTAGTCTTGCATCATCATGTATTATAGTTTTTTTTCTTCATGAATGATTTTTTTTTTTTTTGTTGGCGTAGGATGTCAAATTGTTTGCAAACAAATTGGCCGTTATGCTGACTAGATAGAAAAGAATAAATGCAGATGCAATGTTCAATTTACGTTTTGTTGGCTAGAAAACAGAGGAAATTAGGCAAAACTTGATTCTTACATCTATTTCAACGTACTTTTGATGATAGCGAGAGTTTTGAGTTTAATTCTCTCTTTTATCTTGACTAGCACGGAATAAGTGTTTTTGGTGCACTTTCTTTTCAATTTTTAGTGAGAGAGACGAAAATCCGATAAAAAAATGCGCTCAATTGTACCACTTTTATATTCACCAGCCTCTGAATGATAGATCTTATGAAGAAATAATGATAATATAATTTACAATAACATCACACAAATGAAGTAGAGATAGGGAGGGGAAAAAGAAAAATAGACACAGCAGCAGCTAGTAGTCCCCTTCTTATATAAGCCTTAAAAAACAAAGTAACAAACACTATATACTCTTCACAAAGGAGTAACAATATTAGACCACATGAAAGAGAGCATTAATGAATGTCTCAAGATATGGAATGTCGCCGATCCTTGCCGGGTTTCGTCCGGCCTTTGGATGGTGCCACCCCGTCGGCACGCACGAAGGGATAAAGCCGGCCGAGTTTTTTCGATACTGAGTTTATAAATGACTTTCGAGGCAAAGGAGGCTTATCAGCAGATGGCGTAGGGTACCCCATTGGACTACCTATAACTGACTTAACTTCTGGCTTGGGCTTTTCAATTTCTCTCAATCTCATTTTCATTTTGACTAGCTCTATTTTCAAGTCCTCATTCTCTCTCTTTAAGCTCGAGAGCTCATCCGAAACGGGGTGGATATCAGTGGATTGCAAATTCATTTTGAGGGAAGGAGCAGGGGATTCGCTGCCGCCCATTAGGCTGCCACTCATAACATCTCTCAGGCGTTGTTGCTCGTAGTATAGCACTTGAACCACAGTTTGAACAGGGAGCCGGTCGTTCTGAGAGGCGTGAGCACACGCCTCTCGAGATAGTTTTTGACAGTCCATCAAGCTGCATATTTTCTTCCTCTCCATGTCACTTAAAGCAGGATGAGCCTGTGAATTATAAGGCGAAAGGCAATCAAAATGACAGTACTTATTAGAGATACCCCTATCTAGCTGAAGAAATATTTGATATTTTGTATTAGGCCAAGATCATCAAAATTAAACTAAGCTTGATACTTGAAGAACATTAGACTCTTGATTCATAAAGCAAAAACAGTAAAGGAAAAAAGTAGGGGATAGTAAGACATCAAAACTTTTTAAATGCCCCAAAGATGCAGTTCAAAGAGATAGGGGTACTTTATTTCCCACAACAAAAGCAGTTCGTTTCAAAAAGCAAACAAAAGAAGTTGAAGTGTCAATGTAAATGAAAATTTGTTTCTAAGGAAACTACAAAGATAAATCAAATATTGCGAGGCTCTGTTTGGATCTCGGAAAGTAAGATGGAATGGGAAAAGAAAAATGCTTAAAATTGCTTAACATTAAATTCCTATCTTAAGCATTTTAATCATTCTCTTTTCCTTTCCCTCACACTTTCCGAGATCCAAACAGAGGCTAAATGAAGAGAAATACACCTAATAGAGTCCTGTACCTTTAAGAAGATATCTATGGCTCTATACATTCCATCCTCTGTGACCCTTGATTGTTCTGGAATAAGCTCAGCAAGGCTAATGAACTTCGAAACAGATACATTCCGGTCAGAGGCTATTTCAGCAAGGTAAGTTTCCATTAGCTTCCCGACTCGCTCCATGTCACTTGGGGGAGGAGAAACATACTCTTCATGATCCACATTGTAGCCCAGATTGTTCCCTTCCATTTCATACTCAAGGTAATTCATCAAAATCCTGTGCACTGTATCGACATCAAATAATGTGTCACCAGTAAAGGCAAATGAAGGAATCAATAGATCATCCAAAATAGCATGTCCTAGTTGCAGCCCCATCCTCTTTTCCAAGTCAAGCCGGCAAGCAACCGTCGTCTCAAGATATATTGCAGCCCTAAGAAGCATAGAAAGAAAGCTAACTGACATGGCATTATTCTCCCTTGGTAGAAGACTAACTATTGTTTCTAAAACAACCCTCTTCTCATGTTCTTGTCGCAGCTCAATTTTCTTCCTTCCCTTTCCAAATATATCCTGCACCCATTAAAAAAAATTCAAGTTTAAGCAACAAAAAAGTACATAATTGAAACAATTGATTAGTTATTTGAGATGGGCTCTCACCAAACCTCGAAGAGATGTTTGGGCATAGAGCATTAATATTGGACCAAGTGCATATTGTTTAAATCCCCTTGCCATCATTGCAATTAGAACCCTTTGGAAGATATCGATTCGAAGAACAGCTAAGTCTTCAGCCCACCAATCAACAATGGGTTTTGGCTGAGACAAAGAGGAAGAAACTAGATTCTCAGAGGGAAACTCGGCCTTTCCTGGCATACAAAATTGGCTTTCTTTGCAGGCTATATATGCAATTACATCAATGCATCGACTCACTAATTTTACTTTATCAGCTATGGGAAAGAGGTTTTCTGATACATGCAAAACAGTGACTGCACCAGCAAGGCTCTTAAGTGCCACTTCATTCAAATAGGCCTCTGTTCTTTCCACTAGATTGCCAACTGCATAGTCCTCTGTCATCTCAAGGTACTCTGCCACGCATCGAAGCATGGCTATGTTTTCTGTGCTTATCTCGAAATTAATTCCATAACAAAATTTAGCTGCGAGCTCAAATGCTTCTGCCCCACCAGGAATGTTTGGTATTTCGATCACAGAAAGATCAGCTTCACTAGATTCTGATACCAATTTCCTTATATATCCACACTTTGAAACTAAAGGGAACTGCAGTTGAAATAAAGGAACATATCATAAACTACCCTTAATATGCAATCTGCAGTTGCTTCTCTAAGTTGGTTTGATTTAAAAATAAAAGCATATAAAGAAAAAAATTAAGGTACAATAAGAATTTGGCCTAAACAAGTTAAGACTTTGAATATATACACTTCTTTTACATAATGTCCATCCTATTAATAATACTCTATATATTTATACTTTGAACTGAAAAACAGGAGTGGGGATTGAGTAATATACACACACACACACACAAACATACCTTGTGCAATGGAAAGGCAACTCCTCCAGCATGAACCGTGGCATCGCTTGGGATCTCCTGGGAGAAAATCCTGTAGAAATTCAAGATATATATATATACCAATCCTCAATATTTTTCTCTGTTTCATTCCAATAACAACCACCCAATTTGCAGGAAAAAAAAAGATTTAAAAAAAAAAAGATTTTTGAAATGCCTAAGACAAGACCCACTAAAGAAAATAAAAGAAAATGAGAGATGGGATAGAAAATTAACCAACCATTCACTGGTTCTCTTCATGGCAGTGGAAAGAAGCTCCTTCTTCTTAGAAGACATGTTAACATTGGTGGGTGCAGTAAGTTCCTCCTGATCAAGATCCACCATGGTACAGTCGACTGAAGAATCTTTATCATGATCATGTCGCCATCAATAAATGGTGAATGATGAGGCAAAAGTAGAGAGAGAGAGGGAGAGAGATTGAGATGCAGTAGTAGTACTGTCTCTTTAAGGTTTGTGGTGATCACTGATCAAGCAGCGTCCAATGAGCATGTCATCTGCTATATTCTTTTGTTTCTTTTGGTTTCTCTCTCCCTTTCTCCACACTTTTCAATAAGAAAAAAAAAACCATGAACTCAATAATGGTGACGGCTAGTAGAAGCTCAAGCTCTCATTTCTGTAATGATATATACAATCTGTCAATCTATACGACCATGTGCTTCAGCTTTACAAAACAATATGATCATCATATATCTTTTTGTGAATTACCCAAAATAGGTCTCATCTCTGGCAAGAAAAGGAATTCACTAGGGCGGGTGAAGTTCATTTTTCACAGGGTGAGATGGGAAATAAATGGGTTTAAGGGTATTATTAGGTTTTTATTTTTATTTTTATTTTTTTGTCAGATTAAGGGTATTATTGGTTGAAAAAGGATAAATAGAAGTATAAGGATTTAGTGTTAAAGTGTGTGGTGTGGGCTTTGGGAATTTAGTTGAAGGGATGAGATTGCTGCATATTCAGTGGCGTCTAAAACGGTAGAAGATTGCCATGTGGGAATTACTCCCATCCACAAGCGTAACCATCGTCCTTTCTCCAAGCTAGTTTTACACTTTCCTTTCTTTTGTGGGAATAAATTGGTAAGCCTTTCAAGAAGTGAGCTATTTTCATAAGGCGCAGGACTTGTTTCGGAACTCTTATTTCGCAAGGTACAATTCTTATTTCGGAAACCTTATTCGGGATGCAAGATTTAATTTGGTGTACGCAAGCTGCCATAGGATACTTGTATAGCCAAAAAAAAAGTGAGCCATTTTGACATGGATAAAAATAAATAAATAAAGATTTCTTTTATTTTTTATTTTTTATTTTTTATTTTTTGATGTTTTTTAATTCAAATAAGAAAGTAAAGTCCACTGTAACTGTTAAACAAATTTGTAAATTTATCCTGCATACCTAATCCATTAAATATTACATGGAATGTACCAAAAATTTAGAAGTACAAAATAAATTAGGAAATGTTTATCCTTTTCTAATTGAAATTTAGACAATCTTTCACAATTTAAATTTGATCTAAAATGCAAGAAACTATAGGAATATGAAGATGAAGTGATAATAAATTTAAAATCATGGGAAGGAAAAAAAAAGTTGATTTTTATTTTTTATTTTTTTGTGTTTCGAATTCAAAGGACGACCGTGAATTCACATCTGTCCAACAAATCCGATAATTTATGTAGTATATCAATCATCATTTGATTGGGAATCCATTAAACATTTACGGTAAGTAAAAATCCATTAAAAATCATCCCCCAAACTCCCACAAGTTTAAAAGGAAAACCCATTAAAAAAAAAAACACATACACACACCAGAAAAGAGGTTAACCTGCTGATCGAAGACACGAGTTATAAGACAAAGTACGATGGTGCAATGTACATACATAATAAAGTAATTTTACTGTTATTGAGGAAGATGGATTATTAATTTATTATTGCTAATTAGGAAGAGATAGGTATTTATCATCAAGAGAGGCAATTGTACGTTTTCATTAATTCTTCAAGATAACCTCCATTGATGTGATAGTGGTATTTGATGTGGTTTGCCACATTAACCTACTATATACCAAAAAATAAAAAAAGTACGTCCAAAACACAATGATCGAAGAGAACCCAGAAAGAAGGAGAGGGAGAGAGGGAGGGGGGGCTACTAGCTTGGGGACTACCCATTCAATTCTGTCAAGAGAGAGACAGAAGCTTGGGGACTACCCATGTTGAGCTGTTGACATTGCCACAGGATAAGGACAATTTTATTTTCTTGGCATCCAATGAAAAAAAGGTAACTTTCACGTAACATGTTGGGAGAAAACGTGACTCCCTTCCTTTCTTCAAAAGGGCACCAACAAGGAGGTGAATCCGCTCTGGAATTAATGAGAACACTAGCTCTTGTTTCAATCAACACAGACTACCTCAAGAACGTCTCTTCACATCATACTATTCAAACGTCCCCACTCTAATGTAGATTGATCATTAATATTAGACCCAAAATTCATCAATTCATCTCAATCAACCACAAAGATTTCACAAGTCATGGCCGGTTTCATTTGGGTCCACAATATATTCAAATAATTTGGCGCACCAAGTCTTATTAATTGGGACCCCATAAGACTACTGGGTCGTCCTGCATTGATAGTAGGTGCCTAAACCTACCTACCCTATTGCAGCAATCCCTGCACCGGCCTTCATTTGTTTTCCACGAATCTTACCAAAAATTCAGAAACAAAATTTACTACCTGGACTAAGTTGGTCCAGCCTGCAGCTCAATCTCTATATTGCTTTACACATTTGTTGAGTTTCTTACTATAACTCATGCTAGATCCAAGCAACATTTGAGACACATATTCTGCAAAAATGACATTTTCCCATCTGAGTATATATTCTAAAATAAGCATATTTGCTGCTACAAGGAGTAAAATGTGAAGAAAAGACGAATCGATCATAAAAGGCTGTGATAATATTGCATAAGGCTGTGTGATAATATTGCATCTTTGAATGAGCCAATGAGATAATGATCTTGTAGCTAAATTTGAAGAAAAGACCAATCGTGAAAAGCCACATTTAAGTAGGAAAATGATAGCACTCGGGACATGAATGAGACAAAACTTATCAGAAATGAAATAAATGCCTAGTCGTAGAGGCTTTGGACTTGCCTGGCCTGGCCTAGGCGTACAGAACTGAACCAAAGCAAGATTTTTATGAGCATAATTTCTTTCCTTTTTAGGTTAATTGGATGCCAATAATAATTCCAAGACCCCATGAGAAAATTTTAGAAGTTAGGAGTTAGGACCTCGATCAACCCAAATTTCTAGGAACAAAAATCACTTGCTGCCCTTTAATTTGCTTAGTTAATGGAAAATATATGCTACTCTAACTGTGTATTCTCTCTCTTAAATTATGAAGTTTATTTATGATGTAATATAAGCTCATGTGATGAGGCAATATACCTGCTGATAGTTAAAAGATACTGCACAACAGTAAGATGGATTAGGTGCATGTGCACAATACAATGTAATTAATAGTGAGGATATTAGCAAGAAATAGACAGTACATACATATAATGGGCGAAAAGTTCAAAAATGATAAGGTAAATTGATCTATGTTCAGGCATAATTAATCTAACAAAATATCAATGACACTTTTGTAGATCGAAATCATCTCCGACAGTATTGGATACAACACTCTTCCGACATGACTTTGACACTATACCTCTCTCTTTTATCTTCTTCTTCTTCTTTTTTTATCATACCTTCTTTATGAACTATTAATTCAACTAAATTTAAATGATATAATGGAATACATTTTAAATGATAAATGTGATAATGGATGATATTACACATGCGATTAACTATATGTGTATAAAAGTACTAGCTTATATTTTATTTGCATCAGGTCCTTGCTGTTTCGTATAATCGTATCCCAAGGCACCGTTTGGATTTGATTTTTATAAGTATTTATTTACTTTTTTAAAATTTTTATAAGAAATTATATATTGTAAATTTTTAAAAAAGTAAATAAGTACTTATAGAAAACAAATCCAAACAATGCCTAAATTTTTAAAAATTTATCATGCCGACATATATATATATATATATATATATATATATATATATATATATATATATATATATATATATCTGGCTCCTGGTTAGTGAGAGTAAGCAGATAGGACATTTATTACAAGGCCCACGATTGAAATTTGAGGGCATTATTTTCAATATTTTGACAAAGTATTCCGTAAATTTAAGATTCGTGCTGATCAGAAACCTGTAAGTTAGGGTCAGTCCAAAATCGTCCTCCATGAGCTTGCTGATCCGGGACTTGTCATCTCGGGGCAGAATCTGTCTCCTCACATTCACTTAATTCCAAAAGATTGCTCGAAAGTTTCAGCCATAATCATCATGAACATCTCCAATACAAAATCCATGTTAAGCAAGACCATAAGGAGCTGTCCCCATTCTGTAACTTATCGTCCACATTCTGTAAATGGTGTTAAAAAATTAAAATTAAAGAAAAAAAAATGTTCGGATTTTACCACTCACCGTGAAAAAGAAAGGATTATATACCTATAAGTCATTGATATAATATTTTTATACTATTAAGTCAAACAAATTAAGCTTTATACCATTAAATCCTTTTAATTTGGGTTATCACGTCAGTGAGTTATGTGAAGAAAGATAGATTGTATATGTCCTAAAATGTTGATGTAATAATATATGAACACTCTTGAAAGACACTTGAAAATTATTGAATTCTATTGATTCATTGTGCAGCTGAACGAGCTGCTCGCTGAATCTACATTAGTTGTGGAACACAAGTCTCATCAATAAAAGAATTGATTATATGTTTGTGTGTGTGTGTGTGAGAGAGAGAGAGAGAGATGGTGTTAAAGCATTATTCGCTTATTGCTAATCAAGGTTAAGTTCGGTGGTAAGAGAGAAGAGTAGAAGAATGAAGAAGGGGAAAGAAAAGTGGAGGGAAGGAGAGGGGTCGGATGAAGGATGTGATATAAAACATGAGTTTTGACTCAATGGTTCTTGTCTTTCCTTTTATAGGATGAGATTTTGGGTTCTATTCTTCATGGATGATAACATTGGCCCATTTGTTGCTCTTCTCTCATTTAACAACAACTAACTATTAACTCTACTGATGTATATTGATTCGCAAAAAAAAAAGAAAAAAAAAAAAAAAAGAATATAAAATAGTAATGCGAAGAAGGTCGGCTCCTCCCTTAGGCAAGGGAGGCAGCCGGCCAAGGCTCCAATATTGTAAAGGCCCCAATGTTTACCTCCCAACTAGAATATATAACCCTTAAAAGGAAAAGCAGAATTCAATGTGCATGCAAAGCTTGTAAGGGCAACATCACAAATATAAAAAGTTTTAGTTGCATGTTTGAGAGAGAATTGACCATACAAGGATTTAAAATGTTATAATGTTAAAAGAGTGATAAAAGACTCTCTCTCAACCATGACCATAACTATATTATTAGTGTAAAAGTGTCAAAATTCTTGACATTCACTAGTAGAATGAAATATTTACAGGATTTTCAAAGAAAATTTGACACAATGAAAATCATGCGCGTACATTTCCCAATGTGTAAATTGAACCAGGTCAATAAATTGCCATTTACTTTGTAATTGTGTGTGTTGGAATTGAAGGGCAATTTTCATCCACTCATAAATTGCCATGTGTATCAAAAATGATATTCATGATTTAGATTTGTTTACATAATTAAAAATTTTAAAAGAAATTTTACCACAAATAAGCAAACACTCCAATTAAAATAAGCCAGATTATATAAAAATAAATAAATATAATTCTTTTGCAAATGAATGCATTGCTTTCAGGGTATTATTGTCAATACCTAAAAAGTTATTTCTATAAAAATAAATTTTCAAATTTCAAATTAATAAAATTGGAAAATCCTACCCACAATTGATTATGTCACAAGAAATATTGAGTGGATTAGCTATATTATCTATTAAAAATAACATATTAGCAAAATATAAAAACATAATTATTAATTTTGAATCTCAAAAAGGACTGAATTTTATACATAAATTATTTTTACCATATAAAGAGTTAAAAAATATTATATATTAATATATTAAATATAAAAAAGGCGTCATCTAAATTTTTTGCATTAGGCCTCAAACTTAATCGAGCTAGTTGGGGAGAACCACCTGACTTTAGTATCATCGCCTAATGAAATTAGGGGTCTGTTTGTGTTAGCTCCTTCTAAAATCACTTTTGGAAAACTATCTCTTCACATATTTTTTTTAAAATTATGTTCAAACAATATCTTCATGTATCAAAATTTCTATATTAAAAGTGATTGCGGCAAAAGTTGGGGCCTTCTAACTTCTGCCACAATCACTTCTAGTATGAAAATTTTGCCAACCATCCTATCTCACATCAAATTGTCTAAAAATGATTATCACTCCATCTCTTAAATCAAGTGTAATTTTGAGTTTCAAAAATGATTTTAAAAAAAGCTAATACAAATGGGCCCTGAGTAAATATATGTTTGTGACATGTTACTGACAAAGTAAATACGTGATTTTTTTTTTTCCCCTAGTTTGAAACTAAAAGCCATTTTCATACTAACAGTTCAAATATTTGAAGTTGAAGCATACATAGAAATTAGGGTTTGTGTTGTGCCTC
>JAESVK010001383.1:342818-365350 GCA_017140935.1 Hamamelis virginiana | reverse complement strand
GATTCTAATTCAATGGCTCAAGAGTCTTAGATGATTTTAGTTAAAATAAAATATTCCTGGTAAGAACATATATATATATATAGAACATATATATATATATATATATATATATATATATATAATCTTAAAATATCTAATCCATGCTGGATATTGTAAAATACTAAAATGTGAATATTGACCTTACACTGGCAAAAATACCACGTGGATGGGAATTAGTACCAAAAACTGATGGTTAATCATTTAATTAGGCTATTAAGAAAGTTAAGACAATAATTTAAAGCCGTACGTCGGTACGTGGTCGGATTCAAGTGCGATGTGATCGGAGATTCAGAACTCACTATTAACTCTAATAATTTTCCTTAAAAGACGAAAAAAACAAAACAAAAATCAGATTACTGAGAGTCATCTGATTCTGATCTAGCAAAAAGTCTTCTATCATCCCACCTTATCCAAACTTTCCCTCAGCCACTGGCTACACGCCACATATCCAATCTCTCCACTCATACCCATGCATTGGGTCCGAGTATCTCACACAAGACCTTCAGAGAGAGAGAGGGGGGGATCAAACGATCATTTCGCAAAGGCTTACAGAGGGAGAGGGAGAGGGCGAGAGAGAGACAGATCAAACGACTGAAGCTGTGAGTCTCTCTGTCATGGGTTCGTTCGGGGAGAGCCTTGTTAGTTGCACATGAAAGATGCGCACAACAACCCAGCTCTCCTCGTCCGTCTCCTGCTAGTGTACACCATCGTGGCCTTGTGTACGCCGGTTGCGCAACCTCCTAACCTTCGCCCCTTCCCCGTTCCAATCCCAACAACGAACCAGAGCATCATCGCAACCGTCGTCAACACCACCACCGGAATCAATCACACGATCGATCACGTAGAGATCTGCGATTCGGACCAATCAGCCATGTCCAAAGCTCGAGTCTACTCAGACGTTAATGTTCTTCGCCCCAGAGAGTACTGGGATTACGAATCTCTCACCGTTCAGTGGGGGTATCTATCAAATCCTTCATCTAACCCTAATTTTTGCCGTTGTTGATTTTCTTTTATCGATTTTTCAATGTGTGTGTGTGTGTGTGTGTATATTTCAGTCCGTTTTTCTAGGTTTGGTTTTGGTTTTCTATTGTGCTTTGTTTGGTTTCTGAGAAACGGGGGGGAATAAGAGAAAAGGAAATTGAAACCTTAATGTTGAGCTATTAGTTATTCCTTAGGAACATTACAGATCAAAACGTTAAGCTTTTATTTTATTTTCTTTTTTCTTTTTGAACATTTTCAGTTTTCTCGGCAACCAAATGGAGGGAAATGTTCTTAGTTTATTTTTTATTTTCTTAAATTCGCTGGCGGGAAAAGAACGGAATTTTGCTATGTGTTGATTGTTAGACTGACTGAATTTAATCATTTAATTTCAATTATTTAAGTTGACCTGATCTGTGATTCAGTCAGACTTTGGAGGGAATTGTTAAAGTTGGTTGTTTTATGCTGCTTTAATTACAGTTATTGGTCATTGAATCTCTAAACCAATTTTCATTGTACAAAGTTCAATTTTTTTAGCAAATCCAGTTTGATGGATTTGGGGCTTTGGTACCAATAATTTCCTCTTTTTTTGTCATCACGTGGAAAATAATGCATGTCGTCAGCTTTATAGCGACCACGAGTTACCATCATGCCAAGACAACTGTGGTAGTTTAGAATGAAGAAATATCTGTGTTTGATAGTTGGGAACGAAACAACCAGGAGGGTTGAAGCTCCTTTCATTGTTCACAATCATATTTGGCATGTGTGAAATAAGTAAATGAAAGAAAAGGGAAACGTAATTGTTATTCATCTTTGATTTTTGAGCTTTTGAGTTCAGTTTACCATCAAAAATCAAAAGTCAGCTTTGTGCAGTTCTTAGAAAGTATGTTTTAAATGCCTCTTGTCTTGTCCAATCACAAAGAAGGTCATGTAGAACTGCTACAGTAGCAACAACAATGTTCAATATACTTAGCATGGTCAATGAGCATTATTGTGAAAATTCTACTGTCTCATTTTCTACCTCCTAAAACACTAAAGTGTACAATAATTTTCAAAGCACCCATTGTAAAATTTCAGTTTAGTTGATCTAGTGATATTCAACATTCTCGATTCAGTAAGCTTGTTTGCTCACTTCTACACGTCCTTGGCTCTATGAAGGCTGATCAATGAGCAGAATTTTAGAGGCATATCTCTGCTCGATGCAGCTAGCTGAACTTGGCCAACCATGCAAGTCCTGTCATATAATGGGAGTTTATTGGATCACTATAGGTAACTGTAATTCCATTCTTCTTTAGCTATTCTTCTCCTAAAGATTGTACCCACAATAAATACAAGTAAGAAAGGAAGGAAGAGATCGGTCTCATTGAATTTTACTCCTTGACTGATGTTGATTATGACTGATTAGTGTCTTGAATAGTTCAATGTTGGATATGTAATACCAACTATCCTTTATCCACTTATGCAAAAGCTCATTCATCCTCAGATGAATGAATATACTATATAATTAAGATTCATTATAGTTAACCTAGCAAATCTTGTTTTCTAATCATAATAACCATGTGCTTTGCTCTCGTTATTTCTTTCTTTTGGGGGGAATAATCATCTTTAAGCTTCACATTTTTAACTTTTTCTATATTTTCTTTTCAGTGATCAAGATGACTACGAGGTTGTTCGGAAAGTTGGAAGGGGAAAATACAGTGAGGTTTTCGAAGGCATAAATGTCAACAGCAATGAGCGGTGCATTATCAAGATCCTCAAGCCTGTAAAGAAAAAAAAGGTGACTTTTAATTGTCTATTCTTCTTTTCCTTTGTTTATGATGTCAATCTAACCATTTTGCCAACAAGGGAAAGGAAAATTTTGTTGTACTGAATACTTCTTTTCTTCTTTTCTTTTTTTAAGACCTTTGCAAGTGCACCAAGAAGTAATGAGTTCATCTACCATTTGGTTACCCTAAATGTTTCATTGTATAGTTTGATTTCTATAACATTCATATGAACTAATTGTGTAGTATCTCATGAATCTATTAAGATAGCTTATGAAGCATAAATGTAATCTTCTTAATCATCTTTGTGCAGATAAAGAGAGAGATTAAAATTCTTCAGAACCTCTGTGGGGGGCCAAATATCGTAAAGCTTCTTGATATTGTCAGAGATCAGCACTCAAAAACTCCTAGCTTGATATTTGAGTATGTGAACAGTACAGATTTTAAAGTTTTGTACCCCACATTGACTGATTATGATATCCGCTACTACATATATGAGCTTCTCAAGGTAATTTATGCATCAAATTTTACAGATTACACGTTTCTGCTGATTTTCATTCGGTCATTCCCCCCACCCCCTCAATACATATAAGTATGCTGGAACTTGAATCAGATATTTCCTTCTTCTTTTTTTCTATCTTCTTTTTTAATATGGATTTCCTAATTTGTATGGCTTTATGAATTGATGTTTTCATTTGGTAAATAAGTAAGATTTGTCGTGGTACTGCCCACAATTTGCATCTGCATATTAAAATAACTTGTATTCTGTTGGCAACAACAAAATTGTTTTGATAACTTTTGAATGCACATTTTCTTGCTTAACTAATTTAGTTATTTTGCATTTTTAGGCATTAGATTACTGCCACTCACAAGGAATAATGCATAGAGATGTCAAGCCTCACAATGTTATGATAGACCATGAATTGCGAAAACTTCGCTTAATAGACTGGGGTCTTGCTGAGTTCTACCATCCTGGCAAGGAGTACAATGTCCGTGTAGCTTCGAGGTTAGTTTAAATGACAATGAATTAATTTACATTTTTTATGCTTTATCTTCTCATTTAATGAACTTTTTTGGAGACTATTTCCTTCTTTTTAGATATATGCACAAATTTTGTCATGTGATCTTTAATGTGTATAAAATTTCCACCAACATTGCAAAGGAGATTGTGACTGTACTAATTGTTGTAGCACAATTTGAAAATTTTATACATCAGGCAAAGAATTCTTATGAATTTTGTGTCAATGCGTCAAGAAAATTCTTGGACTGTTAGGTGTGAATGCATAGGTTTGAGTCTTGAGAGTGGCCACTCCATGCAATTGCAAAAGTTGGGATCATTTCCAACTCAACCCTCCCAAGACCCCTTCTCGGCGGAACAAACACTGCGTGATGGCCTTTTTTTAGCCACGAAAAAACTTCACGCTCGCATTTTTATAATATACCGTTAAAGTTTCCATGAGTGTCTATAGTTGCTAAGAGGCCAAGGAAGAGTTAGCTTGACGAGCTCAGTTGGAAAGATTTTGTAAGGTGGAGAGTTTAGAGCTCAATTTTGCTGTTTGCTCACTAGTGAAACCTTGTGTATGCATTGGTAGCAAATATGTTTGCTTGTTTATACATAATGTTGTAAATGAAGACTTTTATTGAAAGGGAATAGGTCCTTATTGTGAAGCAACTTCCCAATTCTCACTCCTTTATATGCAGTGGCCCACAAGAAGAGGAGAGGGGTTTACAATTCACTTATCATCTTTATGCAAATTTAAGGATACATTATTCCAGAGGAAGTATGGTACCACTCCCTCTTCACTCATACAAGATAACATTATACTTTATTTCTCATTCAAATAGAGTATTCCTCTTGGACAGAAACTAGGTACCACAATCTCTTAAAATTAGGTGTTACCTTTTCTGTTGGACAAATAAACCAAGCTCTAGCTTCCAAGGCATTAAATTATTTCAATCACCAAATTACCTTTTGCATATTGTAATCCAGGTAGGGAGCGCATGATACAAGGATTATTCTTCTAAGAGCATAAAATTCAAATTTTGCACCTTGAAGGAGTGTACCATTTCATTAGATGATCTTAAAAGGGACATGCTGATCTGTATTTTTAGCTTGCATGATTGTATCATTAGCAATTTTAATGTCTTGCTTTTTGTAGTCAAGGTGTCTTACCTTGCCTAGTTGAACTGTCTTTTACTCGCCTTTTTCCCTAAGTGGGTATTAGAGCCAGGCAGCGATGCCTTGTGATCTACTGCCTCTTGCCTGAGGAAATTCTACAAATTAGCCCACCAAACACACACGTGCATGTACAAGCATGCACACACAGGTACATAGTTGAGTCAGTGTGTTAGGTTTTATAGAGTTACTGACACCCCATAATGCTTGTGTTTGCATATACAAACAATTGGGTTAAATGCTCATAAAAATGTTTTATGTTTTTGGTGGGCTAATTTGCAGAATTTCCTAGATGATTTAGGCCTTGTGAAAGCGTGTTTTGGTTTAAAAACGTAGTTTAAATTGTGAATTTATTCTTGCAGAAAGATTGAAATTCTTTTCCTTGTCACTCAGATACTTTAAGGGGCCAGAACTTCTTGTCGATTTACAAGACTACGACTATTCTTTGGATATGTGGAGCCTTGGTTGCATGTTTGCAGGAATGGTAAGAGTATCAACTACTGGAATTTTCTATTTAGGATACTTGTGCTGATCTTAAGTCACTTGGAAGTGCTGTTTAGAGTGTTTTTTTTTTTTTTTCCAATTACCATGTTTCCATTGCTCTTCATACTCTTGTCTTTATGTAGATATTTCGCAAGGAGCCCTTCTTTTATGGTCATGACAACCATGATCAGCTTGTCAAGATTGCCAAGGTAATACCAATTCTGATGTATGGGATCCTAAATATATAGGTTAGGTCCAGTGAGATCATTTAATTTCAATTCACTACCATAATAAAATGTATTCATGAATTTATATATATATATATATATATATAAATGTTCTAATGAGCATATGCGCACTTTAAGCTAAAGTAAGCAAAGAAAAACAAACCCTTAGATTGGAATCTTGAGATGAATCTTCCATTAAGTGAATGGGAATCCAAGGTCTTGTGTTATTTGCTGACTTTAGTTAACGCGCGCATATGCTCACTAGATCACTTCTCTCTCTCTCTCTCTCTCTCTCTCTCTCTCTCTCTCTCTATATATATATATATATATATATATTCTGCTTACTATTTTTGATATGATTGTTTAGAATATTTATCTTGTCCTCTAGGGTCATTCATTGTGCAATATGCAAATTATTGTGATTATATGCAAGTGCCACATCACTGCAGATTTGGATAACGTGACTAACCTGAACTCAACTGTGACTATTTTAAATGTTCTAGATGGAAACTGATCTTTCTAAATTGTACTTTTCGTCATGGTCTAGTATATTATTTTTTTTCTTGATCATTTGGTAGAATTCAGTCCACATCATTATCTGCTCCATAGCAGCCACAAGTTATTGCTAGGGACCATTCCTTTACATCAAGGAGGATTTGAAATCGAATTAAACCTTAATTGACACATTATTCTGTTATACCATAAATGAATTAAGAATTTAGATGTATGAAGTGTGCATGCATTGTGACACATGCGGTCCTGGGGTTGATCTGAAATCTGAAATGTTAAATAGTTTGTTTTATTCCACATGACCATAGACTGATATTAGTTGCAATTTCAGGTGCTTGGGACAGATGAGTTGAATGCATATCTGAACAAATACCGTTTGGAGCTTGATCCTCAACTTGATGCTCTTGTTGGAAGGTAATGTCAACAAATCATCTATTGCTCAGAAAAAGCTTTGGTTACATTCACTTGTGATTTTTTGGTTTCCATCTTTCCCCTGAAGTACTGCAGCTTGCATATAAAATTGAGGTTCCTGCCCCGGATGATTGATAATGGGGAACAAGTTATGCTCCATGTTTATTGATGTTTTGGTATTCTTCTGCAGGCACAGCAGGAAGCCCTGGTCCAAATTTATAAATGCAGATAATCAGCATCTAATTTCTCCAGAGGTTATTTATTTTGTCTATACCATAAAAAACATTTAGAAAATTGGTTTCTAGCTTATTACATAGTGCACTGGTAGTCATATAATTTTTCTTGACTTTTTGAGATATATGACATGCAGACCATTGATTTTCTTGATAAGCTCCTTCGTTATGATCATCAGGAAAGGCTCACAGCAAAAGAAGCGATGGTAACCCTTATGGCTAATTATCTGCTCTTTGGTTTTGTTTATCTTATAGTTAACTCTCGAGTTTTTTTTTTTTTTCTTTTTTGGTTTTTCTCCTCTTGATATTAATTGATGAGCAATTTTTAGTTTAAATGGAGCGCATCCTTTCATATGCTGCTTGGAGATTTTCTATATTTTTTTCTAGCCTTTTAGAACACCTTCACTACACTACCTGCAACTTATCTTATAGTTAACTCTCGAGTTTTTTTCTTTTTTCTTTTTTGGTTTTTCTCCTCTTGATATTAATTGATGAGCAATTTTTAGTTTAAATGGAGCGCATCCTTTCATATGCTGCTTGGAGATTTTCTATATTTTTTTCGAGCCTTTTAGAACACCTTCACTGCACTACCTGCAACTCGTATCTATATTTTGTTTGTTGCTTTCCGTTCCCATCTGCAATAGGCAGTAGACTTAACATGTCGGCTTATAATCATAGTCTTTCCTTCAATGGGCTGGAATTAGGGTTCAAGTCAATGGATCAATGTTGAGGAAGGCTGAGTTGGTTGGGTTAGGACTAATGTGCCTTGTTGGTATGCTGATACATTATTCCTTGCTCGTGTTTCTGCTGCAGGTCCATCCATATTTCTTTCAAGTGAGGAGTGCAGAGAGTAGCAGGATGCGGACATAGTGAGCCTGTTCACTTGGAGTTCGTACATAAAAACTGGAGTCCTTGTCATTGGGAATGTAGCATGCTTACAATTGTAAACCCTAAGTAACATTGCATTTGCCTTGTGCCCGTTTGTAGGTAAATTTCAAAGGTTGCGTATGAAACTTTATTACATGATGTGAGGTTACATATTGTATTTTTCAGCCTTGCTTTTATTTAAATTTAATGTATTTTACTATCCTCTCTCTTTTTTTTCTTTCTTCTTTTTTTTTTTTTAAGTTTGAGCCGTGGGGATTTTGTTACTTAGCACTTGCTCCTATGCTCTTTGGTTTAATTAAATATTTGGAGATAATGTGTTTGGGTCCCCGGTCACTAAGATTTCTATAAGTAAGTAGTCTGGTGCACTTTCTTTTATTTTCCCTTGTGCTTATGATTTTTGCCATTGCGGGTTGTCTCCAATCCATGCATGCTTTGTTGTGAAATATAAGCACAGCTGTTTTCTAGTTGGTTATATATATACATATATATGATCTAGTCAGCAACTGATTTAATCTAAGTCATCAAACACTTAATTGGCCATTAGATCACTCAAGCGGGCTATATCTTCACTCAAATGGTCAAAAATCTAACAGCCAATTAAGTGTTTGCTGATTTTGGCCGAGTTAACAAATGCTTACCTAGCCGAGTGGAAAGGAAACATAAAAGAGTTGGTATATGCATGGTGCGCTAGCTGATACATGCAACTTGTTTGTAGTCGAGGGAAACAATTCTGAAATTGATGAATTAGTGACATTAAAGGAAAACATGGATAGGTGATTATCATGTATATTTTTGTAAGGGAAGAAGTGAGCTAAATTGTCAATCACAAAGTTCTAGTCATATCAGCAGGCTTGCTCGGTGGTAAATTAGGCGCAGGATCTCGAACGTATTATGCAATATGTACCCACCATTTCAGCCGCAATCAAAATAGATGCACCAACATTTAAGCTGCAAAAGCCACCTTTGCCCATTTTCAATAAACTACTATTAAACCAACATGCTATCTAACACAATGACAACAATATTTGATTAATTGCAGCTGCCTTTGGTTGCATGAGATTTTAACTTTCTAACAGTCGATTTATATTTGACTGAATGCACAGCCTAACAGATAACCAATTATTCATTTAGTACGCTCATATTATGATCGTAGGCTTGCATTTTACAAACAGACTTGCAGTTAACAAAGATTCATGCACAACGATCTAATAGTCTCTCTCTCTTTCTCTCTCACACACACACACTGCACAACCTTTAACAAGCAACAATTGCTCCTGAGCAATCTCATATTAGGAAATTTTGTCTATTGAAGATTACATGTTCTCACCCGTCTTTACATGATTCTTTCCCCTACTATCATCATTTTTTAAGATGAGGGAAACAAGCGGTAATGTCAGATTTTGGGTGCTTTGCTTCAGCATGTTCCCTGCATTTCACCTCCGATGTGGTGCACATGAACGTCTGCATGCACACCTTGCACTGCATTCAACATCCACCAAAGCATTAGTGAACAAGCAGCAAATTTTGATTATATCCTAGTATTATGAGTCCTAATTAGTAATATTTTCCAATCAAATATTTACAGTACTTATCTTTTAGGGGCATTGTCTAGTGCAATGGTTTAAGTTTTGGGCCGTTAAGTACGCAAGCACAAGTTTGAGTCTTGAGAAGGACCACATTATGACATCAGATGTCAGAATCATATCTAGCTCACGCCTCTTAGGATCCCGTGTTGGTGGTAACTAGGTAATAGCCCCTTGTTATTTGTTAAACTAAAACTTTCCATAATTTATTCTCTATAAATACTCAGAACTCTACTCTTATACAACATCAATGGTCACATTCTTGTACTTTGGATATATATATATATATATATATATATATATATATATATAGTAATGATCTAGTCAGCTAAGCATTTATGGGTATTGGATCATCTCATCACTTAAAAAAGCCTCCATTTATGAGATGATCCAACGGCCATAAGTCTTAGCGGACTTAGATCTAAGTCAAGCATTAGCTAACTAGATCATTTCAATATATATATATATATATATAGAGAGAGAGAGAGAGGAAGGGTTATGTCATTTGCCAGATCATTAGGGAGTACGGACACATTAGAGATAACTTTTTTTAGGGACATTTAGCCTCTCTCTCTCTCTCTCTCTCTCTCAGACACAAACACGCACGCACGCACACACAAGGGTAGCACCTCCTGCCTCGGCTGACCTGAGATTGAGGGAGACGTGTGTTGCCTGCAGTGTAGGATGCACTGCAAAGGCTGTTGACCTGCTAAAAGGGTGGTTGTGCAGGCCTAACTATCGTAAGTGGTAAATTGGCAAGCAGGTCTACATCCCACAGGACCTTGAGATCTGCCATTGGCTGAAGGCCTGCAAAAGCACAGCTACTACCCAACTAGTTTACACTCAACTCTTCCCCCTATAAAAAGCTCAACAGGCACTACTTGCAAGGATAGAATTTAATTGAATCCGTTCCTCTTGGAATAGACCTTGAAATCCACTGACCCTTGTGAGTCCTCCCTCTACTTCACTCTTGGGTTGGCTATGCTTTCCCCTCAAGCTAAAGCACTTTTACTATCCTGTCATTTCACATGGTTCCCCTAAACTACAATCATTTCTAATGGTAAACAATGTCTTTCAAGGCTACCCATAATTTTTATAATTTTTTTCAATTTACAATGTCTAATTCAATTTGCATGAATTGTCTGCACTTGGGTAGCCACGATTTAAAAAAAATATATATATATATATATTATTATTATGTTTTTTTTTTTTCTAACTTGTTTAGTTTTTTCCATTGGTGTCATCTTCTGGTTTATTTTATGTGTGTGTATCACGAATAAAAAATTGTGGGAAAAAAAAATCAAGAAACTATATTAAATTGTGGTTTTTCTTGCGATGGAAAAATAAAATCAAATAACAAACACAAAAATCATACCATATTTAATACTAAAATATTATTTCATACTTGCCAAGCTTTTATGTGTATATCCAATTATAAGCAATACAATATAAAAAGTAGTATAAAGTAAATCCAATTAGGTAAAATTATAAAGAAACAATAAGGTCTCAGTTTTACTATCTTTTTTGCTTGAGAAAATAAAACTATCACACCCAAAGATTTAAAAAAAAAAAAAAAAAAAGTTGTTTCCAATCTTATACTACTTTAACACCTTCTATAGATAGTTGAAAGATATAAAGAATACACAATTTTTAAAATTTTAATTGTATTGATAATCTATTAGACAAGCCCATCAATGATTTGTCGTAATTGGCCAATTATATTTTATTCGACTTTCTTGTTGTATTCCAACTTTTCAGGTGAGCTGGAGTGGAAGCCAAACGACAGAGCAAAGAATCTATGATTGATCCGAAGAATCATTACCAAATATGATTCTACTCCCCCTTTGTACTCCCATAAAATGCTATTCTTGCCTGACTTTCTTTCAGCGTAAGCCGGGATTTAGAATTAAGGTATTTGCTTTGAGCTTAATTGATTGTATTTTGCATTTTATTACATTGCAAAGATAAGGATTAAAAAGTATTTAAATTCTATTCGAAAACAAATAAGTGTGTTCCAATAGAATATCTTAATTCCATTGAAAAGAATTTTACTGAGTGGTAAAATTTATGGAACCATGTTCATTAATGTACTTTTATAATTCTATTTACTATAGTCATCAATAGAATTTATGGACCAAGCCTATTTGTGGAATTTTGGTCAATCAAACTTCAAAAGTTTCTCTAGAATTCAAGTTTATATATATATACATAGGGTGTATACATACACACACATAATATTTGATGTCAACTTTTGGAAATCTCTGGATAACAACTAAGAACCAAGTAAGATATACCTATTCAAAAAATTATCTTCTCTTACTATTTATTAGCTCAACCCTAACTTGAAACGAACCAAGAGAAACAACAATAACCGACTGACCAAAAAGATATTCTTACGTATAATATTCATTATTTGAGTTGGGCAGGCTATGAAAATGATGTCTGCACGGTGCACACCGATTATAGTCGTTCATGATGTGCATACACTAGCACGTGCACATCACACAATAGCAATGGATGGCTATGATCGTGTGGACTGTTCCACAACTGATCATGATCCAGGCAGGCTATGTGCAACTTTAAACTAAAGAAGTATAAATACTGGGAAAAAAATATCTCTTTTTTTTTTCCTAGTTTCCACCTCAAGAAGTGCATTCTTACACATGAACACAAAAACAAATCCTCCTACCCCATATATAAGTTACACCCATGCATACATGCATTCATGATGAGCAAACACATACACTCAAAATGCGCACAAGGCACATATTTTGGGCCTATGCATCCATTGTAAGTTTGCAGTGGTGGTGGAAGAGACTCCATTATCGGAGACCTTGAACCCACACATAGCTCCAATTAGGGCTGCAAACAAGCTGAGTACTGGCCTGTTCAAGCTTGGCTCGGTTTTGATGAATGGTGTTGAAGCTCGGCTCAAGTTGAGTCAAGTTCAGGTACCATGTTCGAGCTCAATTGTCAGAAACTAGCCAAGCTCAAGCTTAAACTCAAGCTCAGCTCATCTCGACTTGCCTCGTATAATTATTTTGCTTCTATAAACCAATGTACTCTTCGGCTGGGATATTGAAAGTCCATTATTGCTTTCGAGAGCTAAATAATCAATGCAGTTTTTCCTTCCAAAAGCAATATAAAGTACTTTGAAATCGCAAACCAAACAAAGCCTAAATACTAAATTAATAACTATAAACGAAAGGAAGATAACAGATATATGAGAAATTGAGAATAAGGAAGAGGAACACGAAAATACCTGGATTGTCATCGCTTTCTTATTAGATTCTAGCTGGCTTCCTACATGAATCGGACAAACAAGCAAATTAATTCCGAGAAAAATGCATCGATCTATTCGAAACAAAAACCTAATTTCCCAGAAGGGGGAGAAAACCCTAAAGCCCCGTTTGATTGCTAGGAAACCGTAGGAAACTAAGATGGAATTATATATATATATATATATATATATATATATATATATATATATATATATAAAATAAAAAGATCTTCCAGCACCCTATGGTTTCTTTTCTTTTCCTCAGTTTTTTTCAGCAAACAAACGAGGGTAGAGAGATGAGTTGGTGGAGAGTAAGAGGACTGGAATTACCCTTGGCGCCTTTCTGCTTCTCCAAGTTCTTCTCACGTGCCATCTTGGCCTTTTGCCCGTTGCCTCCACCCATGGCTGTTGATCGACGAAGCAGAACTAGAAACCCTAGCTCTCTATTGTGTTGGGGTGAGGAAGCGACGATATATATACACACACATATATCTCTGTATATATAGTTCGCTCCTTTCTTATAAGCTTACGTGTTTGCCAGGGTTCTTCGTAGATTATATACCAATATTTTGAAAAAACGGATGGCTTATATTTATTTATGGGCAATTTTCATTAACAATCCTAAGTTTCCAAAATATTTCGGCTTTGAATCCGATCCAAAACATATTACAAAAATAATTTTTTAAACATAAATATTCTCCACTCATATGAGTATTTATAATTTGACTATTGAAATTGTCAAAATTTGGTATGGATAAATTAAAAAAAATTGATGAGTCCCAATAATCAATACAATCTCCACTTTTGAGGATTGGAGATTGTGTATAAATTTGGAAATTTGGGACATTGAATGACATGCATAATGTGACATGTTGGAATTTAGGGAACATTGAATGGCATGCATAATGTGACATATTGGAATTGGGGATTATTAGAAAAGTTGTGTGTAAATTTGGGGACTGGGGATTGTGTTTAATTTTGGAGATTATGTATACACATGGAGATACTGTGCAAATACGGGTATTGGGAATTTTGTGATAAATTGGGTATTCCGTCAGCAATTGGGTATTGGGGACTTTGTAAAAAATTGAGGATTACTTATAAAATTGGGGATTACGTGTTAAATCGGTGATTATGTGTAATAATTTTTGTAATTAAAAATTCGGGGACATTGAATGACAAGCATTAAATGTTGACGTGACATAAAATGGATTGTGGATTCTTAACAATATTGGTAATTATTAGATAAATTGGGGATCGGAGATTATACATAAAATTGGGGATCTTGTACAAATTAGTCAAACTTTAATTTTAAGGGTAATTTCGTCTAAAAAAACGGTAATAGGTGTATAGCTGTAATATGTTTTGGATCGGTTCGTAGCCATAATATTTTGAAAACTTAGGATTATTAATAGAAATTGCCATTTATTTATTTATTTATGTCATATATATTAAAAATTAAAATAATTTGATAGATTTCTTACCCTTCTAAAGGGATCAAATTTCGGTGACACGCGATTTTTATTCATACTTTGATTTATGGTTTGCAAAACTATATATAGAATATGTATTAATTTTGAAATTCGACTGTTGAATTAAATGATTTGTTTATACGCAGCACGTCTGGCAAAAATCATATCGATCCAACGACTACTTTTTAAAAAATATCACAGTTTTGAAATAAATTGTAGAAAATCATCACAGTTTTTCACAATTGGTGTTCTGAAAAACCAATTATTTGATCAATATGATTTTAGGCAGATGTGATGCATATAAACAGATCATCAACTCCAACAATCAATTTCTTAAAATACATGTCCCATATATAATTTTACAAACTTGTGTCAAACCATGTGTCATCGGAACTTGATCATTTCTTAAAATATATATAAGGTGAAAAATTATGACAAAACACCTGTACGTAAGGTATGTATGCACTGATGAACAAATTTCTACCGATATAATAATTTTCTCATGGGTACACACATTTATAAACTTACATGAAAACTTAGGCTTTTAATTCATATGGGATAAGTATTTTGAAAATTTGTTTTTTGAATTATATATTTTTTTTATGTATATATCAAATTCACAGTGATCATTTAAAATACAAACTATAAAAAACTGTGACAATTAAATGAGGTGAAAGTTTTCCTCACCTTTCCCACACCTTTTTAATGATCCAAACAAGGCTTGAGAGCATAAAAGGCCTGGCGGTGCCTACCTAATAAATGGGGTTTAACTTTCTCAAAAGTGGGCCCCATTTGGTTTAGTTTTTTCTAAAATTACTTTTAGAGCTCAAAATTGATTATAGGTAAAGTGCATCTTCAACTAGGGGTGTGCACGGGTCGGGTGAAGGCGGATGGAGGGTAAAACTGCCAACTAACCCGCTCTTGACGGGTGGCTAATTCTCTCACCCACCAACCAACTCGCCTACCTCAATAACTGACGGATTGGTTAAATATATAGCGGGTTTCAATTGGCGGGTTGGACGGATTGAACAGGTGAAGCATTACTATTTTTTTTTCATAAACACCTAAAATACTTAAAACATTTTTAACAAGCAAAAACACCTCAAATTCGTATCTAACAATGCAATATTGTGTTATATAGTAATTAAACTATAATTTAAACAATTCGTTCAATAGTAATAGACTAAAGTGCCAAAATAAAGTGCCCTACAACAATAGAAGCCACTAACTAGATACATAATAATAAATGTTCATTTTTATTAAAAAATCTTACAAACTAACATATGGTTTCACATTCAAAATTGAAATAATATTAAATCAAATAAGTGCATATTCAAACTATCATAATAAGTATTTCTAAAGAAATAAAAAAATACTAACTTACAAGCATATCATATTAAAGGAAAATATAAGACAATAATGAATTTTATTTTATATAAATATATTATTTATTTATATATAATTATTTGGCGGGTGGGGGCGGATTTAGGGCGGATTGTCACATCTATACCCCCGCCAACCGAATCAATCCGTCAAAAATTCATCAAATCCACCCAACCCAACCCAACCCGCATAACCATTGTAACCGCGAGTTGCAGATAGGGTAGGGGTTGGTGGTGTTGGGTCCGGCTGGTTGGGTGAGTTTTTGCACACCCCTATCTTCAACCCTCCAATTACATTTACCAAGAACTTTTTATTCTTACACTCGTTTATACATCTATTTATAAAATCACATTTTGCCAGATTTATTATTGAATTAGATAATCTTCTTACGCATGTCATACATACAAAATTTATATTCATTGAATACTACAGGCGTTTGCAAAACAAACACATAATTTATGAACTAATTACATTTCTTTTATAAATAAAACTACAATCTGAAGTATTTTATAAATGGAATAAGTTCTAATATCCATTAAACCTGATAATTAGTGAGCACGACGGATTAGGAAGAAGAGCATAATTTAACTGTGAGCTTGAAAAAATACGAGTCTTTTTAAAAATATTAAAAGCACGAGAGTAAAAACTTATCCACTTGCTATAATTTGATCATAACTTTACGTTTATACATTTAATCTAAAATATGGTTTCAATAGGATCAGTCCACAACAAAACATGCACCCGCCAATCCCACAAAAAACCATTTTAAAGCACCAACAATGCAAACAAGCAATCCATATACTACTCGGATCTGGATTTGCTAGTGATCTCAACGGGTAGTGATCAGCCGTTGAGATGGCACCTTACAAGGCCTTAAGAAGATCTAAAGGTTCTTATTTATTTATCTTGACCTGAGTACTAAAAGATAAATTTTTTTAGCAATAATCCTATGTTTCTTACTTATTTTTTGAACAATAATCATTGTAATCCAACGGCCAATTTTTGAAAAATTGTCGTAAAAAGCAGTGACTATTCTGTTCTTCAAAATATTATCATTTTTTCATGGTCAGTTTTTTTAAGAAACTGACTATAGAATCACTGTGATTTTTGGCAGGCCTGATATACATAATAGGGGTCTCTGATCCAATGTCAATTTTTTAAAATTTGTTTTGCCGCCTGCCATATGGAGGTCTATCAACATTTCAATATTTTTATAATTTCTAATATTGGCTCAGATATTTTGATTTTCTATTGATTTTTACTTTTTAATGTAGTTTTATTGTAAGATTGATCACTACCTAGTGATTTAGGTCGAGATCACTAGCAAATCTGAATCCTCAGTGTGCCTAAAAAACTTCAAAAGGAGAGAAGAAAAATAATTAAAAAACCAAAAAAAGAAAGTAGTATCAATTGCACAAGTGCCATCTGCCGACAGAAATTGTACCCCAACAGCTACAAAGTTGATACACGTATACCATGGACAACATTGTCGAAGTTAATTTATTGCAAGTGAAAGTTGTATGGATATACATTATCCAGCTATGGTTGGCATACATGCTTCCATTAATTATAAGATGAAATTATGGTCATTTACCTAGAGGGAGAACCATGCTTAAAAATTATAAATGAATGAGGTGTGAATCTGCATACATTTTTTTTTTTTTTAATCCCAAAAAAAAAACTAAAGGGTCCATTCGGACACATTTTCAGTTTTTTGTTATTTGAAAAAAAAAAAATGCAGTGAAATACCAAAAAATGCAGTGAAATTGATAGAAAAAATATAGTGAAATTCTCCCAAAAATACAGTGAAAAGGATTAATATTGAAATTTTTAAAAATAATTTTAATTTATAAGACTTCATATATGTATTAAAAAGTTACTAAATAGAACTTATGGCATTAAAAATTATATGTGAGAACTTTATGCAATAAAGAGTTCTAAAATAGGACTCTTGGACAAATTCCCCTAAATTTAATTATAACACGTGGCCGTGATATGAATGGAGGTGAGAAGGAGTTCCTCCTCACTAGCAAGAAGACAAGTATTGTCCCTAAATTTGAACAAAATATACGCGAGAAGACTCTAACTAAAACCCAACACGTGACTAACGTAGGTGAGTAATTTAGGTTGTTAAGAACTCATCAAGACAGTCACGCACCAACATTTGATTCGTTCAAATCACCTTAGGACTTTACCATCTAGTTAAGGAATTTTTTTTAAGGGACATTATAGTTTGGTGGGTTTAAATGTTGACATGATAACCATTTGTGGACTAGCACAAGTGACTAAAAAAGTGGAATTTGGGGTTTCTTGCTAACATTTTTGTAAATATTATTCTATTCATATATAATGTGATATATATTCTTACATCTTAAAAAAAATGAAAGAAAAAATGGTAAACTCACATAAGATTTAAGTAGAGTATCTCGTTTCTTTATGCGAGAGGATTCAAAATTAAGCCAAACATGTGACTAACGAGTGGAGATCTTCTGTCTCGGTTGTATGTACTACTTTTCTGTCTCTCCTCACAAAAGTCGACCTTGAAAATTCAATATTTATATTTAAATTTTCAAAGTGAACTTTTGCGAAAGGGGACAGAAAAATGGTATATAAAAGAGACAGAAGATCTCCATTCGTGACTAACTTGATTACACATAGACTAATAGAGATAGGTCCCATACCGACACTAGTTTGAATAATCCAACCACCTTATTTCTAATCCGGAAAAGAAAAGTTGTCTTTCTCGAACTCATTTATTAGTAATTAATATGAACAGTGACACTTTTTTTTAATTATTTTTTTAATTTTTTTCCCTTTTTTCTCCCAATACACGCACGAGTCAATTATCAAAAGCTATAGGTAATCTTTATCACCAAAACATTAAATGTATGGGGGAACCGGCCTAATTTTTTCTATCTTGCTTAATTTTTTTTCTTTGACTCACACAATTAGTAGCCAAATTCCATGGCCTTTGATGTTGAAATTTATGACTGGGACCTAATATAACCTTCACAAATGGTCAATAATTATTATTTTTCAAAGTGGGTGAGGTATATACCAGAAAAATTATTAAATTTATCTTCGGTTGATATCCCATGTACAATCCTTTTTAATGTTAAAATAAAATAAAATAAAAAACAATCCTTTTTAATGTTAAAAAAATTTTGAAAACTCAATTTTTTTTACTAACTTTTAATTTCATATTTACATTTTTTTTTTTTTTAGTAAAATCGAATTTGTATATTAGCTAACAAAAAGAGCAAATAAGGGTCCGTTTGGATAAGCTTATAGTTCCTGTTTTTTTAATTTTAAAAGTAAAAATATAAAAGTTTTGAGTGCAAAATAATTTGATAGTTACTTTAAAAAGTTGAGTTAGCAAGAAATTCTTGTTTCCTTAAATTTTAAAAATAACTACCAAAATTTTGCACTATAGAAAATATAAAAACTTCCATTTTTTTACTTTTAAAAATAGAAAAACAGGAAGCAGAAGCTTATCCAAACACGCACATCTATTACCTACACTTATATATTTAAAGTCATTTAGAAAAATAACTATATTAAAGTGGGAGCTTATGATAACCTTTTTTATTTTTATTTTTATTTTTATTCTATTCATTTTCTATTTATTAATTGAGTGATGCTATATAAATTAAAATTTTTAGTTTTTTTCTATATCAAATAATTTGATGATGTGACATTATATATAATAAAATATAAAAACAGTTATTATAATACTGACCTTATAAACATTAACACTATGATTAATATAGAACAAGTGTTGATATAATATATGGCACACCTCCAATGTGGGAGGAGCTTGGTTTGGCTGCTTGTCATGTATGGTGTGGATTTTTTTTTATTTGGCCTTTTGGCCAACATAAATCAGTATTTTGAAAAACTGACCGTTGGATTGAATATTATTTCTATGTACTACAGACATGCCAAAAATCACAGTGATCTGACGGTCGATTTATGAGATACAGACTGTGCAAATTTTAACAGTTTTTTATACTGTATACAAACTTTTAAAATTTTCCACAGTCTGTATCTCATAAATCGACCGTCAGATCACTGTGATTATTGGCAGGCCTATAATATATAGAAATAATATTCAATCCAACGGTCAGTTTTTCAAAACACCAAATTTACGTTGACCAAAAGATCAAATAAAAAAAAATCCGCACCATACATGACAAGCAACCAAACTGAGGACATGATTTCGTTTGTTGGAAGAATAAAATTACTAATTTAGATTTTAATTTTTTTAATTAATAATTAATTTAGGTTGGGTAGGGATGGTTGTTAAACTTTATTGGCATCCTATTAGAGAAAGTGTAAACTCTACAAAATGGAAAATAATCGCGCGGTTAGGTACTCGATATATGATACCTTAACCGCCGCTTTCTCTCTCTCTCCTCGAGAGGTGAGTAGTGAGAGAGAGTCTCTTTCACTTTCTATGCCAGATTGCCAGACAACTGGGTCCACCACCCACGAGAAGTATAAGTTGATACCAACTAGAATATACTTTGCTCTGTTCTTCAAAATCCCATTCCCCTCTCTCTCTCTCTCTCTCTCTCTCTGAACAGACAAACACAGACTCCTCTCTCTCTCTCTCTCTCACAAAAGTCATGGAGCTTTTCATCGAACTCGGCCTAACTATGGCTCTTTCGCTTCTGTTGTCATTCCTTATCTCGAAGATCATCTCTATGGCTTCAACCGGTGATATTAAATATGGCTTTGAGTCGACGCCGGGTAACGATACAATGGAAAAAGCGGCTGTATATGATCGTAAGTTTGTAAAGAAATTGAGGAATTGCGATTCGAAACGTGAGAAACGTGTTCGATTTGTTGATGAAGTTGCAATACAAGAAGTTGCAGAATTCGAGAGCGAATCGATTGATGAAGAGTTTAACGTTCGGTCGCCGGAGAAACGCGATGACGCCGAGATTGATCAGAACAAAAAAGTCGCCGCCGTTGGATCAAGGGAGAGTTTTGCAGAAGAATGTTGCGGTGAGGAGGAGGTGAAAGCAGAGGAGATTAGCATAGGAGAGCTGAAAGAAGAGAGTATTAGTGGCAGTATATGTTTAATTGAAGAGAAATTGGTCGATGAAAGTCCAGAGAGGGCGACGACGACGTTTCGTGAGATTGAGATAGACTCGGTTAGTGACGAAGCAGGTGTGGCGAACAGTGAGGAGTTTGGGGTTTTGGAGAGTGAAGACAATGAGAGTAGTGAGATTGATGGAGTAAACAAAAACGATGCAGATGATGAGAAAGAGGGGTTGTTTGATAACGACGATGATTGGGAGGGTATAGAAAGAACAGAGTTGGAGAAGCATTTCGGTGCTGCGGTGGTATTTGTTGGGTGTCGGAGTAATGATAATTGTATATCGAGACTTGGCAGTGATGTGCAGATGCAGTTGTATGGGCTTCATAAGGTTGCTACCGAAGGGCCTTGCCGTGAATTCCAGCCGATGGCATTGAAGGTGTCTGCTCGTGCCAAATGGTAGTAAACTTTTCCTCTGGTTTTTGACTCTTATGTGTTTGGGATTGTTAATTTGTTATTTTGAATTTTTTTAGTATGCTTGCTGATATGTCTAAAGTCAGTAAAATTTATTTTAACTTGAATGCATAGATTTCATTGAAATTATTTTAACTGAATGCATAGAGTTCATTGAAATTGTTGGTTTACTGCCATGTAATTTTTGCAGCATTGCCACGTGAGGAAAATTGAATAAACAAATCAAAATATGATAGCAAAAATGAACGACAAAAAGGAAAGAGAAATGAGAGATCAAAATTTTAAGAGTGACGAGTTATGTGTCACAAATCTCCTACAATGTGGATGAGTGAGCTCATAAAAATATTATCAGATTGTGATTGGTCAGACATGGAAACTCTATAGCAGTGGTAGGTTGAGAATGATGGAGATAGAGAGAGAGAGATACACAAGTGTAATGTAGTGGAGAGAACTGACGGGCAGGGTTGAAAGTGAGAAATATAACTATGAACTAGTAGATATATTAAGGAAGCAAATATTAATAGTGAAAATGAGTAAGAAGAAACACAAAAGATCGAAATGAATCACCTATGAGGCTATGACTTGGTAGAGTGAAAAACTTAAAATGATTCCATTTTTTTAACTTGTTATTGTCAGTTTTTTATTTGCAATTGCAAGCTTCAAATTCATTAAGGGCACATTTGAATGTACCTCGGAAATTGAATTGCCCCATTGTGTTCTATATACAAATTCATCATTGTAAATGGGGTCATTACAGAAAATGGCAGCTATCCTAAAAAATGATGAAGAAAATTTGAGATGGTGGCATTTCAAGAAATCCCAAAACTAGACTTACGCCATCGTTTAATCATTTCTAGTGATAACTTTCCCCCCATTTTAGGTGATATATTTGTAGATTTAAATGCTATTAAAAAATTAATGGATCCATCCAATTTCCATGGGACATCCAAACACACCTTAAATAGTTATGCCATTGTTTTCTGTAATGGGAATTAGATTATTTTTTCGTGCGGTGTATTTGAGGGATCAACCCTATTTCACGGTTGCCTTCTCGCATTCTTCACACTTTGAGATCCTGTTGGTTAGCTTTCAACTAATGTTGCCATCTTGAACTAGAGCAGACTGAGCATAGAACTTCTGAAAACTGTGGGAGAATTCAGGATATTTTCTTAAACACTACCGGTTATTTTTGTACAAACCCTTTAAAGCTTATAAGCATCCTAAATATTATAACTTTTAGCTGAAGTTGAGTTAAACTCATAGAGACATATAAATGGACTTAATTGAAAACCACATTAAGTCCCACCCCTAAACAAGTTCAGGGTATAGTTTGATAGCTAGTAATAATAGAAGGATTGAGAGCTTCTTCATATAAGTGACATCAGGAATTGCTTACACTGTGCAAGGAATGCTTGGCAACAGCTAGGGAACATGACTCCAGAGGTGGCTATGGAGCAGTACATCACTCTTCTTTCAAAGAGCATTTTTGGGTGGATGGGAGATAATCCTGACGTAAGTTTTGATTTTGAGACATATAGCACTGCTAGCCTTTTCAGTTATTTCTACTATGGAGAATGTGGGGAAATGG